>JARHVA010005167.1:600000-840000 GCA_037957365.1 Torreya grandis | reverse complement strand
TAACCTTTAGTTATAAGGATATCTTATTGCTAAAAGGATCACATCTACTATCCATTATTCCTATTACATATCTCTTAGTCTAACCATATGTTATTCTTATGACCATGCCTTATGTACTACTCAAGATTCTATAAACCTATTCATTATCATCCTCTACAAGTATTAGACCTATACCTATTTTCCAAATTCTTAGACACTTTCATCCTAGTTGGATGCCTATGTCAATGCCAGTGTCTTATGAAAAACTAAGTGTATTATGACCTAAAGTCATCAAATTTATAAATTAAACATATCCTAAAGGTAAACCTAAGTGATTTAATGTGAGATATTTCTAAAAAGGACACACACACACACACACACACACACACACACACACACACACACACACACACACACACACACACACACACACACACACACACACACACACACACACACACACACACACACACACACACACACACACACACACACACACATGCACATGCACACACACACGTACATGCACACACGCACACACGTACACACGCGTGCACGTGTGCACACACACACACATACACACACACAAGATGAACCCTCATTCATTCCTCACCTAACATATACCTAGAAACTCACAAGGAAAATTATTAAAAGCATTCAATCAAGCATTCAAGTGAGCAAATCTTCCATATTATTTCCTATTTTAATATAAGTCATAGGGAAAACCTATTGATAGGTCTAATGTATTGAAGGAGCATACCATGAGCCATTTTTGCCAATTTACAAGCTAGGTCACTTTATGCACTTGATTATCACACATTGTATCTTGATATACACACAAGCAATCATGTAGGGAAAAAATAAATAAGTTTGATGAAATATTTAGAATATAGAATATGTAATTAGCACCCATTGAGAGAGGGGTTTCTGGGTCAACTCAACACCATGTGCCCATTAATTAATTTTTTTGACACTCACCCCAAGGGTGAGAAAGATAGGGTTTGATCATTTGACAAATAAAGATAGTTTGTGCATGAGATATGAAATCACCAGAGTAAGTGACAAAAAAATATAATTTTATATATGGTTGCACTCAGATACAATTTATATTCCTTACTTGACACCTATATCCAAGTCAGATAGTAGCATCAAGATAACCATCCATATTTGATGTAAGCATCGAAGGCCACAAAGTACAAAGTTAAAAAATATGATGACTATTTCATTATCCATATCTAATCCAGTTCTAACATATTTCATCATAGATTTTCATGCACACATTTAACTAGATAAGTAATCTTGTTTTTAATTTATTTCATATCAATCAATAGTTGTACTTTCTATTTTTAGCATATCTCAACATTTAAATTTAGAATATTATTTATTTGAGTTTTTGAATCATTTGGCCTACTATAAATATATTTATCACCCTTGTGCTTATTCATTTATATATTCTTAACCCTATACCATATTTACCTATCTTAATTTAAGGTTAAACATTTGGTGAACCCAACCTATGTTACCCAAAACCCTAGATATTGATCTATGGTTTACCAATTTTATATATTTAATTTTTGATTTATGATATAACTAGATAGGCAAATTCACCAATATAAAGAGAGGGTTTTGAAACAAAATAAATACTTAATGTATATTCATAGTTATTTCTTAAATATTATAGAGTGCATGTATATATATATATATATATATATATATATATATATATATATATATATATATATATATTCCAACATGCATGTTCAACTATTTTATCCACCTAGATCTTATTCGAGTGACAACTACCAACTTGCACCCATTATTTACCCATGACCTATATTGGATATTTTGGTCCATGCCATCACTATTAAAAAAGTTAAATATGTCCAAACTAATCTACCACATGTTAATATATAGTAAGTTCCTCCTAATACAAAACAAGTGATTAAATATAAGGGATAAGACTTTATTGACCAACTAAGCAAAACACATGCCAAGATCTCAGTCTTTAAACTTCTAAAGTAATCCACTATCTATAAGGATATCCTTTATGAAACATTATGTAATACCTAAGTTCCAAGTGATATTGAACCAACTTAATTTGTAGATATAATACAACACCTCAAAAATAATGAAAAACTCATTACCTTTGATCCAACATATTTACCATCCAAAGATGTTATTGAACAATATTTGTCTTTGTTCATACAAGTTATTATGCATAACAAATAAATCAAAAGGTTGATCATTTATAATACATCGGGCATAAACATTTATAGAATAAATTTCCTAGCCACCTTGGCTATTATCACCAATATTATTCAAAACTAGCTATGCATATCAAAGGATTTGACATATCCCTCTAGTTGGCAAAATAGCATTGGATGTGACATTTGGGCCAAAAATGGTTTCAGATATTTTTCAAGTAACGTCTTGGTTATTACATTATAACTTGATTTTTGGTAGACCTTGGATCATATAATGGAGGTCATACCATCTATTCTACATCAATGTATAAAATTCATACATAATGGGACCTTATTTTTAATGCTTATTGATGTTAAACCTCTTAAACTTTTCAAAATGATACATTATAATACTGAAGGCATCCCTACAGTGGTGCCACCTAAACAATGTATTCCATTTTAGAATATACATAATTTTAAACTATGAAAATTAAGTACAATGGCTCATTTATATCTAGATGTACATAAATAAGCACACATTGAGATGCATATATATGTGCATCAATGGAAAGAACCATTTCCAAAGGAACCAATAATACCAAAACCAAAATAAAATAAAATAATTGAGCTTCCTTTCTTGGTTAGTAATGAGCAATAAGATATCCATGTTTCATACTACTATGAAAATGATGATGTTATATCCCATGATATAATAGATAAGACATCAAAAAAAATTATCCACTTGACCATGTTTCACATAACCTATTCACACATATAGGTCCTAGTACATATAAGCTAAATTCAAATCCAGAGGATACAAAACCAAATCAAGATAAAGATAAATAAAAATAGTATACAAGCATGTAAAAGCTTGTTATTTCATGCATTCCTCTTGGATACACACAATTAGTCAACCTTACAAGGGTAAACTATAGATACATAATGTAAATAATTTGGAGGTCTCTCATCAAATTCCACAGTAGACTCTAATGATCACAACAAATTGAGATACTATGGATACAATAATTTCTATGTTACTTTAACATATGATGATATATTCACCTCCTAATAGTCATAGATTAGGTGATAGATTATTTTAAAAATAAGGATTATCATATTGTAACTGTCATCAGATCAATGGCCATTATACAAAATTTTTGTGGGGCATTGAAAAACCAAATTTAGAATACAAGAATGAAGGGCACATACAAATTGTGTCCAAAAGATGAAAAATACATAATATTTACAATTATTCATAAGAGAGCCATCCTTTAAAATGACTAGAGCATGAAACCTTGACTATTTATACAAATAGTGATGGGGTTAGTTATCAACATCTTAAGGTAGATATAAACACTCGTAACAAAACTTATAGTATTACCACACTATAGTAGATGGGACATAATATATATGAATTATGATATACCATATCTCTTCAAAGATCTCTAGGGTACATTATACTACCCATTTCATGTGGACCAAAGGTATTAAACCTTGTTATATGGGTAATTTACTAACAACCAAATTTTACTTTACATCTCAGCCAACCTTGGTTAGTTGATATGCAAGCAACTATCAGTGCCACATGTCAATACCTTACTTTTAAACATCATAACAAAGAAATTTATATCCCAAAATGGATATGAGGAAAAGTAGATACACAATTTATAGTAGAGGGTTACCAGAAAATATAGAAGAATTAGTAATAAAACACTATAAACAATTTTGGTAAGCAAGACCACCATGGAGCACCCTAGCTCTTAAATTTCAAGACTTGTTAGACTAAATTGGTTTCAATATTCCAACAATACAAAAATAATTAAAAAAAAATACAAAAACAACATTTAGATACCTTATTATCTCCTTGACATTTATTTTGTTAATTCCATGTTGGTAAATAACATATCATATTTTTTATATACACATGTTTCACACATCTTTAGAGTGTGATATAGGCATACCCAAGCATATGATCTATGCACTTCCTTATGTTGGGCCTTCCCTGTACTCATGTAATTTGGATATTGGGGTCATCTACTTCTTAGATCATGATACAAAAAGGTTATATTATTTTATGATCAGTTTCCATTATCATTTTTGATCTTATATACTTACACATTCCTTTATCCATGCTTATATATTTCACAATGTAATTGATATACTATATACTTAAAATTTTTTGCCAACACATATATCTAGTAACTAGTATGATATGTTTATGCTATTTGTTTATATTCCATGCATTCCATTTATGCACTTTTTTGAGTGTCATGTCTTCTATTGTATTGTTTATTCAAGTATTCGAATACGCTCTATTGATTATGTTCATGTGCTTATGTTTGAATATTTTGACATTTTCATATGTCATATTTTATTACATGTGTACATTTTAATATGTATTTCTATGCTTTGTGTATAGTTGACTAAGTCATATCCCTTTGATTATGAGGCATTTGGACAATGGCCCTTGTTTGATGTCTCCTTTGACCATTATCTTTTTATTTATTTTTGAGTGTTTTTATGTGTGTACTTGATTACTTGTTGAGATTTTATTATTATTATCTATATATTATCATGATTCACATCATGCATCTTATGACTTGATGTGATCACATAATATGTACCTCATTTTTATATCTATCTAGACAAGCTAGTCTTATATGTTACATGATCCATACATAGATTATACAATTATCTTATCTTTTTGAGGTAAGGTAACTACCAATTCTTACTTTACCTCATCTCAAAAATGGGGAAATATCAGTGGTGACATGCCATAGAGGCATGGATTTCGCACTTTCATAGTTTCATATTTTAGTTGGGCATGCCAAAATAGCATGAATTCCACACTTATTTAGTACTCAATATTTTCATGTTACAATGGGGGCATGTTATGGAAACATGTTATCCACACTTATACAAGTTATCAATTTTTTATTTCAGTGGGAGAATGTCATGGGAACATGTAGTACACACTTACATAATTTATAAATTGGCCAAAATTGCATAGTTATATGATTCATATACTTGTGGTAATATTCTATACATTGGTACCATTATTATACCCATGTTCAGTTTGAGACATAAATGAGGTGCATATGCCATGAAAAAAAACACCTTAAATTGTAAAATAAAATGATATTTCATATTTCAAACATGCCTATGGAATTTAACATACACCAAGATGAACATTTATGGATTATTCTTGATCTAGTCTACTATAGTAGGTGGATTGATTTTGGCAAGCTTGAGATGATTACATCACATAATCTTACCAAATTTATAGGATGGAGTGATAAAATCATCCACCCAAACCATATTTATAGTGTGAATTGACTTGAATCACTCATGCTCACCAATTTATAAGTATGATTGGGTTGCATGATTGAGCTAATCTCAATTTCTAGGTGAAAATTCACCTTTTCTCCAAGGTTAGGGGAAAGTTACCCTATAATATTTATATATATTTAAAATTGGATGTTTTACTATATTCCTAATCTTAGATCCAAATATTCACAATAAAGGATCTCCTTAAATCAAATTTCCTAAAGGTCAATCACCAATAAAGTACTCAAGTGGGACTCATGCAGAGACAAGGTCTAGTATACACACTTAGGTACAAATTCCTTTTAATTTAAACTATAAATTTAATTCCTAAATTGGAAGGGAGATATAGACACTAAATATTAATTATATAGCATCTCAATCTTGAATACTTGACAAGTAATTCTCATGGTTGTACCCTTTAGTTATAAGACCTTCCTGTTATTGAAAGGTTCACATCTAATATATCTTATGTTTATTGATTATCTCTTAGTCTAAACATATGTTATTATAATTACTATGCCTTTTACATTACTCAAAATTCTATAAAACTGTTCATTATCATACTTTATAAATTTTGGAGTTGTACTTGTTTTCCATTTTCTTTTACAATTATGTCCAAACTATATGCCTATGTCTATGTTAGTGTCCTATACCAAACTAAATATCATTTCCCTAAAGTCATTAAATTTGAGAATGAAATTTATCCTGAATGTTGGCATAAGTGATTTAACATGACATGTTTCAAAAATTGATTGGTATATATATAGGATCAACCCTAATTCATTCCTCACCTAGCATAAAACTACAAAATCATAAGGAAACTTACCAAAATCATTCATTCAAGCATTCAAGTGAGCCAAGCTTCCCTAAAATTTCCTATTTCAATATTAGTCATATGGATAACCATCTACAAGTCTAATGTACTGAATGAGAATTCCATGAACCATATTTTATAAGTTACAAGGTAGGTCATCTTATGTACATGATTATCACATGTTTCATCTTAATACACACATAAGCCAACACATAAGGGAGAACTACATAAGTTAAATGACCTCTTTAGAGTATTGGCTATGTAGACACCACCCATTGATAGAGGTGTCCTTGGGGTAGCTTGACACTATACACCCATTTTCCCATTGTCACCCAAAGGGTGAGAAAGTTAGGGTTTGATCATCTGATAAAGAGTGACAATCTTTGTGTGAGATATGAACACATTAGACTATAGGTGATAGAAAACCTAGAGGTTTTTAGGTTATTTCACCCAAATATAATTGATATTTAATATTAGACACCTCTATCCAAGTTAGATAGTAGTGTCAATGCAACCATATATATCTAACACATAAATCTAAGGTAAGAAAGTGCAATTTCCATAATATGATGATTGTTCCAAGATCATGATCTAGTCCACTTTTAGCCTATTTTAGCCCAAATCTTCATGCACATAGTAAACCAACTAAGTAATCATGTTTCTAATTTATTGAAATATAATAAATATTTTTTATTTCCATTTTTAACATATTTCAAAATTTAAATTTAGAATAATGTTTAATTGAGTTTGAAAATTAATTGTCTTGCTATAGATCTGTTTATCCCTCTTATGCTTATTCATTTCTATAATGTTGACTCTATACTATATTGAAGTATCTTAATTTAGGGTTAAACACATGTTTTATTACATTTTAGTGGATCAATACTAAGCACACATACATATAGGTGGGGGAAATGCATGTGTTCTGAGTCCTCTTAAGAGTATTAGAACATATCTAATAATCATCCATTTAACTAGGTGTGGTTTGGGTTATCCAACCCATCATTTCTTACCCTTTTTTATAGGCCAATAAATTTTCTAAATGGGAATGGAATATAGGGTTTCAATAAAAAGGATTAAAAAATATAAATTTATGCACATTACCCATGGTATGAAATTGTATAGGAAGCATTTTGACATGTAAGCATAATGAAATGTGGTAACATAAACTAGTAAAACATATATATATATATATATATATATATATATATATATATATATATATATATATATATATATATATAGTGGACACATATGATCATCATAGGTATTTTAACTTATTAAAAATGTCTTGGTAGATTTTTACCATCAATATCCTAAGGTTATTAACCATATATACATTTTAGACCATTTTTTCTAACTATGCATAGACATAAATCACTAAGAAACAATGAACAAGATAACTACCATATCCCCTGGTCATTTATATAAATAGTAATCTCAATATAAATATTTGTTTTACATTTAGATTTATGTATTAAATTATATATTTTATATAACCTAAACATTAAATAATTTTATTTATTTAGATCACTAATCCAAAATAAGTTAGAAAATTATAGTGAAATTGAGGTGAACACATAAAAGCTAAACATGTTGTTAATGATAATATGCCTAGACTTGAAATTGATTATGAAGATAATAATGCACATAATAGTGAATAATATTATAAAATTCATCCCAATGTGCTTAATTATGTATCCCTTGTGTAATTTGTAGCTCTTTATAACTTTTGAGATCAAATTTTCTTATAACCTAATGGTTTGTATAATGGCTTGAATATAATCCTAGAGGATACGAATGTAAATAATACTAAGTTCAAAACTTTTGAGGAACAAATTGATCCAAATACCTATATACCTTGTCAACGTATCAAATATACAATATCTATTCAAACCAATGTTATTACTACTGCTCTCATTATGTCTACACTTATGATTACACATGTTTTTTAGACACCAAAATTTTACACAAGATCATTTGAAACATGCATTTTCATAGCCTTGCTTATTATAATTATTAATGATGAAAGATTGGATTATTAGCATATTTTGTTTCATTTACGAAAGCTATATATATATATATATATATATATATATATATATATATATATATTTAAACTATTTTAATAAATTTTAAATTTATGTTTCATCTTCTCAAGCCTATATTCGGGATCCTCAATTACATTCTATGTCTTTATATTTTTATCTTATGGTTTTTGGATAAGGCGACACTTCATAGACAAAGATGCACTACAACCTTGATTAGGTAATGTGGACTTGTCCTAGTGAAACTTATGTCATTTTTTTGATCCATAATGGTTTCTTTAATTACCATTTTAATTTTCAATTTAGCCTCTTCAAATGCCAATAATCCCCCAAATTCAAATTCAAATGGTATAATAAAGGATCTTATTAGAGGCTAGGGATAAATTTCTTTCTATCACAAAAGCTATACAAAGTTTACATCTACTTATATTTAATGAAAAACTAATTTATTTTAAGGTTCAAACTCTAAATACGTCATTTATAAGCTTGTGTCAAGGGTAACTATAGGTGAAATAACATTTAGTTTTGCATTCCACTATTACACACATAAACTTAAGAGGGATAAATACATTTCCTTGAGGCCCTTTTGGGATATGTAGGAACACTCAGATTAAGTGGATATTTTTGAGGATAGCTCATCTATTTTACTTATCTAATTTCCCATAGTTGTATTTGATATGAACAATGTTTGATTATTTAGGAGCTATGATTTATATTTTATAGGTCTTTCACACATAAAATAAGAACCCATAGTCAATCAATAAAACCTCATAAATAGATGCATCCACACAGATTATAAAATTAGTTAAAAAATCAACCAATATGGATCTACAATCAATAGATAAAGTTATAGCATGATCCTATCATCCTAGTGTAGCCTTATCCTGACACAACTTGATTTCATACTTTTAGATATGAGATAGTTCATAGGTTTTTTTATCTAATTTTCATCCATAACTAGCCTACACAATCAAAAATAAATTAGACCCAAGATAGGTTGCATATGTTTTAATAATTTACTTTTTTATATCTCATTCTAATTATATAAATTTGTCTATTTCACACACACACACACACACACACACACACACACACACACACACACACACACACACACACACACACACACACACACACCACACACACACACACACACACACACACACACACACACACACACACACACACACACACACACACACACACACACACACACACACACACACATACTAAATTTTAATAGTTTTTTTTCTCAATATTGTGTGTTTAAATAAAAATAACACTTAATAATCTCCCACCCATGGTTTAGAGGTAGCATAAGGTATTCCTTATATTCTATGGATCTCCCTACATAACATACTTTTTTGCCTCTTAATCTGGATACTTATTTTTCATCCATTTCTACACAATTTTAAATGCTAATTATCAAGCCTTTATGAAAATTATATTGTATCTTCAAGATATGATTTTAATATTGGAGCAATTTTATTCTAAAGCATGCCATTCAACTAATTCTCAGGCATTATTACACAACCCACTAGCCCTAAATATCTTAGCTTATCCTTGCAATATTTATGGCACCTTGGCTTACATTATATTATGGTAAAATTTATTTAGAATAACATTTTATATCCTTTCATGCAACATTATTGTAATATGCATCAAATGAAAGGTATTTACTAAATTGATTCCAAGGAGTCTTAAGGATTATGCCTTATGGTGGTCCAATGATCTTTCCTTCCAATCAATACATGAGTTCAATCTATATACTAATCATTTTTTAGAAAAATTTTCTATAAACATAAATGATAAGTTATCCTATGTTCAAGTTGAAAATGTTAGGAATAGACTCAATGATCCTATTAGTGACTATACACTATATTACTAGACTATGCTTTCTAAGTTAAAAAATTGCATTATTGATAATGAGTTTAAAAATACATAAAAAAAATCTTGCTTGATTCACTACATAATTCTATTATGTTCAAGTAATTTAAATCTTTTGATATTAATGCCACATGGTCAAGGACTATGAAGTTAAGGTCATTTCCATGAATAATCTAAAATGTGTGTTTAATCCTCTCAGAAGTTTTGATGATTTTTTTGGATCAAACCAAATTTAAAATATAAAGTGAATTACCAAGAATGAAAAAAAAATAATAGCTAATTTTGTGTCATACCTACTATTGTCTCTTGTATTTTCACCCTTTGAGATGTCTCAGCTCTCCTCATCCAAGTGGCACAATTGAAACACCTCTAGGGTGTGGGTAGCCTAAGAATGAGGTGAATATTTAGATAGGGATAGCTTCCTTGATGTACCACTTATAGATCAATACTACACCTATGTTTGTGAGGTAAAAGGGAGAGAAATTTGAAAGTAAACTATCCTAAAGGAGGTGATACACCAAATTTATTGATGAATACTAACTAGTTGTATGTCACACATGAAACCAAGAGACTAACTAAACATACACTTATCTAATATAAATCTTGTCACATTAATGTTTCATTGTGAGGTTGTGATGGATGTTGAGGCTAGGAGGAATAGAAAAGAGGCATAGTATATCACTATTTGAATATAGTAACTAACTTAACCTTAACACATCATAGAACACTTCACATGACCTGCAAGAATAATCTTTCCAACTACAAATAGGTGGGAGAATGAAACAACAATTCTAAGGAAAAAATCATCATCACTAAGAAAGATCAATCATTCAAGTGAAAAGTTTATGAAAAGTAATAGAAGAGGTAAAATCAGTTGTCTTTATTGATCCATGGTATGAAAATGAGTAGGGATTCACCATGCTCAGGTGGAACATTATTTTACAAAGGCCAAAATGATTAGTTCTTATAGAACTTGAGAGAGATGAGAAGAGAAATAAGTCTAAAGTCACAAATACACTTGTAATTCTAAGAAAATGAGTTATTTTGCATGATAAGGGAATGTGAAACTAATCATGTAAATTTAGGAATCACAAGTGTCACCCCAAGTCTTGAAACTCTTGAAATGTGGCGTAGGTGTTCTCATCTTGCATAAAGAAACTACATTTATTATTTAACCCTATTTAAACATAAAAAAATAGATAAGGATAGGTATAATGATTTGAATGATATGTAATTATTTAAAAAATTCTTCTCCATGCATTAGTTTCAGTCCTAGGTCATCTAAAATCTTCTAAAAGTGATCCATCACTACCTATAATAAAAAAAACTCCTCTTTCACACACCTTGCACACTTGGATTAAAATTTTTATTTATTTTCCTATGAAAATACATAAAATTAAGTGAATTAAATGTTTCAAGGCCATCCATGTCCTTAGAGGCATCAAACATACCTTAAAATTAAATTACTTGAAGCTTTTCACACTTCTCACTATCATGTTCACTATGCCAGTTATGACTAGCTTATATGAGATCTATTGTTGAGGAAATTAGGAGTTTTTATGAGGAATTAAATTGAAATTGGGAGTTATATTAAGTATTAATATTCCCTTCCATGTTATTTTTATCTCTTGAAACCTCCTATAACCTACACAATGCACAAAATAGTGAAGAAAAGCTTATTTTGTACTCCATCCATATAATTACGTCTAATAAAAAATTATGGGGAGTATCATGAGAAATTATAATACAAAATAAAATAATAATTATAGGAAAATTATTCCATTATATTATATTTCCATTTTCATTTCCTTCATCAAGTATTTCAACTAGGGTTTGTGAGGGTTTTGAGTGATTTAAGATCTTAACATTTGTTCATGGAGATTTGACATTAAAGTTACCAAAAACTTCCACCAGAGAATATTTAAATACCTTTATAAAATTCCCAAAAACTCATTATATCCCCATTCAAAATCTCCAAGAAGATATGAGCATTTAAACTTCTCTTATCAAGCTTGTTTCTCCATTCCCTATATATCTAAGTTGGTTCTAAGCCACAAGTGGATCTCCTTATGATTTATATACATAAAAAGAGTTTTTTGACATTTAAAATGAATATATAATCATTATATAGTCCATTATAATTCCATATTAATGTTATAATTGAATATGGCTTCTTGTTTGGGTAGTAGGCTTGAACCTTGCCTACTAGGCATGCCTACAAGTTTGATGGTCTAGGCCATCCTGTTGGGATTCCTCTCTTTATGATATGTTTAATTTTTTTTAATTTTTATAGGTGTAATTAAAATTTAAAAAACCTTCATAAAATTTTATTTTATCTTTTGGTTCACTCTTTTATCCTCATTTTCCAAACCCTGCCAGTCTTGACTCTAGGGAAACACCTTATGTCTAAGACAAAATAGAAGTTACTTCCCCTATTTACTTAGATATTTTTAATGTTTAATAGGGTTATAAAAGTTATTTATACCATATTCACAAAATTTTAGACTTTTATCAAGTCATTTGACCCCTCAACTCTTTCAATATCCAAAATAGACTTGTGTGGAGTGGACTGTGCACAGTGGTTTAAAGAATGTACTGTCTATTACTTGTTTTGGGATTTCCCTATGTTTTGTTCCTTATTAATCATCAGAGATACATGATAAATCATGACCATAATTAGTTAAATCCAATCTTCATTCACCACTCTAGCTTTTCATGTACCCTTCATACACTTTGCCTAGACTAGACTGAGTTTGATTTTGGATTGTATTTTTGCTTTGGAGGGGCATGTAGGTGCATGCTTGATTAGTTTACGATTGATATAATTTATAAAACATAAGTAGAGTCATTTAATTTAATTTATTATTTTTTTAACCAATTTTTCATCTTTATTATGCTATACCTCATCAAAAACATAGTCCCTTTACTTTCTGCCTCTCACATCAACTATAGTTGACTATGTGGGGTCTTGTAGGTGAACTATATGATCTAGGCATTGAATAAAAAAATAAAACCCTAATTTAAGTTATTTAAACCATATTATAACTTCATTTATTCCTTTTATGATTTGGGTGAGGTCTATAATCAAGGATATCTAACCCACTTTTCATTGTAACCCTACAACTAGCCTATAGGTATGTATTTTGTAATGACAAGGAGGCCTATATGTGGTGTAGTGGTCAATAAATCAATACATACTTATTTATTTATGATTTTTATGATCATTTAAATAAATTTTCACTTATAAGTTCATCCACACATGATTATATGGATTATACTACCAACTTGGAAAACAAAATTGCTCAAACTCAAAATCCTGTAGATGTTATTGACTGAGTTTAGTGCATAAATGGGCAATTTTAGGTCTTTTTAAAACTACTTTATTATAATAATATTGACTATATATCTCACCCAAATCTTTTAATATGTATATTATACAATAAAAATCCATTATTATGTACCAAGTTAATTGGTAGTCATCTTATATGTCATCCATAAAATGGTGCAGTTCTCTGTTTTCACATTTTGGGGATTATGTCCCAGAACTTAGTCATTGCATTGAACATGGTTTACAACTTCCATTTATCAATAAATTATTTAAAATAGGTCTATAATTAAATATAAAACACATTAGTACTTCATGAATTATTTCATCATATGCTTAAACACTTCAAAGTGACTCCTCAACTCTCTACTAGGGCCACCTATAGGTGGTCATTTTCATACATAGGCAATAAGTACAAGTATGGGAAATATGTGTTGTATTTGAATTGAAAATGGTTTTTTACTGATATCAAAGGTTAAAAATAGACTCTCTTAATTTTAAATAATCCTATCCAACTCATATTATTCCTCTAAACATGATTTCCCTTCATGAGGGCACTCGTACATGTGTATTAATGGCAAGAAACTATAAGTGATTGTGTTGAAAATTACAATCTCTCCTATAAAAAAATTAAAAGATTAGATTGGTTGATTTTGATATGATAATTTATTAAAATTATAAAAATTATAAACATATCCTCATGGATGTGTTAAATACCTTAACTCAACTCTCTCTATTGATTGTACATGACAATCATAGAGTAAACCAACTACTCTCACTTGTGACTACAACTCTATGGAGGATTTCTTGGAGAATGATCCTAGAATGAAATGTTTTTTTTTTTTTTTTTTTTGAAACATGAGTATAAAACATCACCATAATTTAACACCATTACAAAGACATGAGGATGTTGCAAGTGGTGGAAACTTATATGCTACACAAAATCGGACCAGTTTATAAACCTGAGGTGATTGTCTCTTCAAATCAACTCAAAACTTGAAAAAAAGGATTGTGAAAATGTTAGAGGAGATAAGAAGACTTCTTAAATCAATTAAAATAGATGTATTTTACATAATTATTCTAACCAAGGAAAAATCTATAGGGTGCATATATTAATAAGAAAATTAGATATTCTAACATCTTGGGAATGGTTCATAAGGCACAAATCTCCATTCATTTACACCTAAACATAAAATGGAATTTTTATTGAAACCTCTCTTGTTGACTGTACCAAGTATAAACTTGAGGGTCGTTCTTGCTTTCCAAGCCTAGTAAAAGAAGAGAAAAATGGTTTTCTTCATTTATTGAAGCTTATAATCAATTTTATCACTATAGTAAGTGTATGGAAGACCAAAGGACACTCTTTAAATGTCATAAATTGTAGGATCTCATAAAATTTTGTGCACCTCATTAAATGGTCATTTTTTCCAAGAAAACTCTCTTTTCTTATGGAGAACCTACTCTTTTTAAGTTACAAATAGTTTATTAAGACATATGAGGACACATCAGGTGTGAAATAATCCTTTTAAACCTTCACATCTCCCAAGGAGGTTGTGTAAGTCATCTAATGCTCTAATTTGACCCCCTAAAATAATTGAAAAAGACATAAAGACTAAAATGACTAATGACAAAGGCTAATATGATATGTAATGCCATAAAATAACCTATAATACACCCCATGAAAAAATATTAGACCCATAAAACACTTATAAATATCAATTTTTTACCTATAGGGGTCTGAATTTGACCTACAAGATCAAATTTGGTGAACACCTACTATTTGTCTTATCTTATTATCTCCACAAACAAAAAATTTTACATGGTTTTATGAACACCCTCATAATATATTACATAATGTACTTGAGTAAAATCATGTATTTATTCATCTAAAAAAGGATGTTGGTATGAATAGAGAACCATCTATGGGGTTTAACATCAATGTGTATTAAATGGCATGACCAAAAACTAACAAGACTAAAAACACATAAAAATAAGACATTTTTTGGAATGTCAAAGTACATTATACTCACCCACATTTACAATAGTTGGTAAAATACATGGAACAATAAATAAAATGTGATGCAAAAAGAACACATGACTAAATGACATGAAACCCAATGCACATGTGACTGCACGGTTGCTTTCATATCAATGTCAGTCTCAATTGATCAAATTGGCCTACATGCTCTTATTTAACATTAAAAATTTAGATTTATTTTATTTATATTTAAATGGTAGAGATATATACTAAGGTATAAGGGTGATAAAATATCTCTATAGTAGGACAATTAGATGCTAAACTTAGATATAACATATGTTGAATTAATTAAAATGAGATAAGCTAAAAATAGTACGTACAAATATTCTAGATATGGAAATGAAAAAGAATTATAATTAATTGGTTTTTATGTTGGAATAGTTATATATCTAGAAATTTTATAAGGTAGATAGGAAGAGGGTTTTGTAATAATCACTAAATTTTGATTTGATTGCCTCTAGATTTGTAGACACTAGCATCAGCTTGACATGATTGCATCGATGTTACTTCTTGAACCTAATGTAGGTTTCTTATATAAAACACCCATTATAAAATTATGTGACCAATTGGATGTTTTTGGGTCTATATTTTCCTTCAATCTAATGCATTTAGATCTGAGTCATGGATTGTTTCTCCTCATGAAATTTTAAAATCCTAATTCCTCATATTCATAATGACCTTGGAGTAAAATGGGTTAGTGGGTACATTATGTTAATTTCAACCCAAATACCCTTATATCAATGAGTTATTATTACATAAATAATAATATGAAGAGGGACTTATAATAATGTAGTTCTCCCCTACATGTTGGTTTATGTGTGCATAATGCAATATGTGGTAAAAGTACAATAGTGACCTAACTTATAACATAGAAAATTTAGATCTTAGGTTACTCCTTCAGTACTTAATAACTATTTATGTGTTATCCCTATGACTAATATGGAAATATGATAATATATGGAAACTTTTCTCACTTGAGTGCTTGATTGAATGCCTTTTTATAAGTTTCTTGGTGAGTAGGTAAGAAGTTTCTAGGTGAGGAATGAATGAGGGTTGATCTTGTATTTATATCAATCCCTTTGGAAAAATAAATTTCATTAAATCACTTAGGCTAACCATTAGGATATGAATCACTTATAAATTATATGAATTTATAGAACTAGACACTTGCATTAGAGAAGGAAACTTGCATCGACGTAGGTGTCTATATAGGATGCTAGTGTCTAGGGAACAAGATAGTAGGTATAGACTTAGAACTTGTAGAGGTGGAATATAAGTAGGTTTTAATTTTTTTAGGAAATATATAATATCTAGGTCATCAACATAAGACTGATCGAACCAATATATAGGTTAAGGGGCACAAGATAGAGTAGATGTGAGACATCTAAAATTAGGAAATGTCAAAAAATGAGAGGAATGACTAAGGTTTGAGTTTTCCAACTATAAAATATTGAGCTACTATATAATCCATAAATGTTGTCTACATTCACCCCTTTAGTCTAGTAATTAAATTGATGGTTTAAAGGAGAATAAATACATACTTGGGTTTGTATAACACACCTTGCCTTTGATTGAGCCCAACTTGAGTGTTGTGCTAGTGAATAACCTATAACAAGTAATAATAAACCATACATAATCAGTGCATATAATATGAAATTGAAAACATTTGAAATTATTTAAATAAAAGAGAAAGGTTTAAGAGTACACATGTATATCAATGTAACTACCTTACCTATTGGCAAGTTAATTTGAAATATGTATTATTATAAGGCTCTAATATATATATATATATATATATATATATATATATATATATATATATATATATATATATATATATATAAAATGTGTGTGTGTGTAAAGTACATATATCTAAAGAGATAGAGAGATTGGAAGGAACATGCCCCCAACCTTGGAGAAAAGGTGAGTTGCCACCCAAAATTTGAGATTAGCTCAACTATGCAACCAAACCATACTTATAACCTAATAATTGTGAGTAAACCTAGTCAAGTCACACTATCAAATTGGTGATGATTGATGATACAATTAATTCCAACCTAAAAACTTGTCAAAATTGAGTGATTTAATCACCTCAACCCTACAAAAAGTGAACCAACTACTATAGTATATTGTCTCAATGTAGTCCATAAAATTCCATCCTGGTGGGTGATGATAGTCCATGAGAGTGTTTTGAAATCTGAAACTAATTTGTATTTTGAACTATTAGGCACACATTAAATATCATATGCACCTTATATATGTCTAATGTTGAAATTATGTATAAAAATTATAACAATGTATATAATTCTACCATAACTATTAATCTAAATTATATAAATATGTGTTTTGTCCAATTTAGAAATTTTCACAAGAGTGGGTAGCATGCTACCATAACATTCCCCCATTATATATGGAGAAATATAAAAAATAAGTCCCAATATAGAGGACATTATTCTAGAACATGCCCCTACTGAATTTAAGTGTGTCAAATACTAAATAAGTGTGGAGAACATGCTTCTAAATCATACCCCCACTGAATCTAAAAACTATGCCAAATATTGAATAAGTGTGGAAAACATTATTCAAAAGAATTCACCCACTAAATATTAAAACTATGCTAAATATGAATAAGTGTGGATAATATGCTTCGAAATCATGCCCCCACTCAATCTAAAATGGTGACAAATGTAAATAGCATGCCTCTATACATACCCCCACTAATATGACCCCCCTTTGAGGTGATGGAATAATATAAATATCTAGTTACCTCACCAAAAGAAGATAATACAATAGAATAATTTGTGAATGTAACCATGTAACATATATAAGAACATCTATATGTAAATGTAACATTGAAGAACATATAATAATGTGATTACATGAAAGCCTAAGATACATAATAAAAATCATGGAAATGTATAGATAGTAATAATATGAGTTAAAAAAGAAAACAAGTACACATAAGAGAACTCAAAAATCAATTCAACATAGAATGGTATTAGGAGATCTCAAACAAGGGGCATGTTCAAATGCTCCACAATCGAAGGGATATGACTTAGTCAAATGTACACAAATGAAATAATGAAATATTCAGATATCCATTCGATAAGGAATGACATATTGAAATGTCAAATAAAACACACATATAAATGGGGGTCATAAACAAAATATCATATTCAAATGCTTAAACAAGAATAAAAAAAGAAAGGCAAGTCACTCAATTAAGTTCATGTATAAAATCATAAGTAACCAACATAAACATGTCATAGTAGCTCATGGATCAAATGTGTTAGTAAAAAATGTCAAGTACATAGTGTATCAAGTACCTTATGAAATATATAATCATTGATAAAGGCATGTGTAAGTACATATGATATCAAACATGATGATGTAAAGTAACCATATAATGATATAACCTATGAGTATCAATATCAAAGAAATAGATACCCCCAATGTCCACATGACATGAGTATAGGAAAGGCACAACATCTAAAATAGGAATAGATCATATATTTGTGTATGCATAAATCATACTCACATATAAGTGTGAAGCACATGTGTATGTAGAAGTAAATTATATTCCATCCATTAACATGGAACTAACACATAAATGTTGAGTCAATAGAGTATGTAGTGCCGAAAGTGTTTTTAGATTTTGAATGTTTTTGATTTTTTGGTATTTTTGGAATATGTGAAGAGGAACAATCATGCTATGATACCATATAAAAAATGGTCATAGGTATCTCCCCACTCATAAGTTGGTGTGAGGAATTTATGATACTACCAAGGACCATGCATAGGTGTAATATCTATCACTATAGTGTATATGATGCTCTATGTATATATAATAAGACTCTAAGGTCATGATGTAGAAATAAAATGATTATTTGTTTATGTAACCCATATCTATGTGTTATGGTTTCTTTGGAATAACAATAGTAGAAACATGTTTATGTGCTCTAGATGTCTGAATATGGCATATAATAGAATATGAGGATTATATGGAATCCAATACATGGCTGATGTGATGGTATCTCAAGTATTGGCCACTTAGTAAATGGGATTGCCTTTTGATTACCCTTTTTTAGTGGATTAACCTTAGTAGGTTTGATAGTTAGATGCTTGGGTATAATTTTTCCTTATTCAAGAGGATGCTGATATGAGATTTAGGAAACTATAATTACCTAATTAGTATGAATGTATTTAACACACCCATGAACTATAGAAGGTATTACTTTAAGTGTATGGATCCAAGGTCTTCCCAATAACATATCAAAGATTCCCATGGAAGGTATAACCAAAAATGTAGTAACTGTTTAACACACACCACATCAAGAAGGGGGGAGTGAATTAGTGTGTAATAATAATTTACTTTATTTATAATTATCTTTCATAAAAAAACCATTAACATAAGAAAAAAATAAATACAAAACATAAAATTTACATGGAAAGCCCTCGATGGTGAAAAAACATATGTGAAAGGCTAATTAGATCTACTATTCAAATCTAGCCATAAGATTAATAATTATTTTTACAAAATTTGTAGTCACCAACCTAATAGAAACACAATCCCAAATGCTAATAAATTTTTAGGTACTAACCTAATGGAGAAACCAATCCCCACTTCTAATCACTTTGTAGTAGCAACCTACTAGAGACACCAATCCCTAATGCCAAACACCAACTTAGCTCTAAAAACCAATCTCTTTAAATTAAAGCACCAAATTCAATACCAAGTAATAACTTAGTGAAAGACATTTATCTCTTTGAATTTAAGTATCAACTTCATTTCCAAGCATCAACTTAGAAAAAGACACTGATCTTTCTATTCTGAGACACTAATCTCACTTATACAATTTCCACCTTCTCACTATTGCTTTGTCAACAAATGATGGCATAATCACATTTTGTTCTTCTCCCTATTCTGTCTCTCTTATTCCTCTTATTCTCCTTTTATATGATATAAATAATTATTTCTTTCTTTAAATTTTCATGTGTTTTTATGATATATCTTTTTATTCTCCACACACTTGCTTCCTCCTCTTCTTCACATATCTCATGCTTCAAGTTTTTTAATTCCATACTTTCCCTACAAATTCTTTATGTATTTATACCTTCCTTATGCATCTTAAAATGGGTGTGATTTTTTCAAATAAATAAAACATATCCAAATGTGTTCATCCCTTCATTCTAGATTATCATTCATTAGACTTGGGAGGTTATTCTTATTGCCAAAACTTGGACATTAACAAAGGTGATCGGCCATCATTTAATACAAATGAATTTATCTCCATTTCAATGATACTAGTCATTAATAAATATATACTCTTCACAATGGGTGAGTTGGTATATTATAACTATGAAAGTCAATATCTATTGGGCAAGTCCAAAAATCTAAGTGAGTCTAAATCTATTGCGTGATTCTCAAGCTCTAAGGAAGTCCAAAGCTACTGAGCTAGTTTGGAGATCTAAGAGAGTTTGAAGCTACTGAGCTAATCCAAATCTCTAGGTGAGTCCAAAGTTATTTATCTAGTCCAAAGCTATGGGTGAGTATGAATCAAGACCTTCACTTTGCCTTTCATATCAATGATAATATTTCAACAATATCCCCCTTTATCATTGATGATAATATTACAAAGAAATAATTTATAAATGCAACAAAAACATAGTTATCAACCTTTATATAGCTCTCCCCATTTGAAATCAATGGAAAAGGAATGTTCTAAAATATACCATGGAAAACATACATGTCAACTTCTTCAACATCACCATAACTGAATGATTGTCTTTTTGCTCTTCCCTATCCTTTTGCATAAGGACTTATTATCTTATTTGCTTTCCTTGAATTTGATCAAATCAAGGTTATTTGACATCATGTACATCCATATGGATTATATATATCTACTCAAATGGTAATTCCTCTTTTCCAATTACCTTTTTATCCTCATATCATGCTCCATTTGCTCATTCACATTCCTAGCTTGATCACTTGCTAGATTTGAGCTACCTTCTATAATCTGTACTTGACATTGGCTCATGTTTATTGTAAGTTGTTATGAACATTAGATAAATTAATTCTATTTTATCTTAGACAATATATATGACTCCTTTCATAATGGAAAATTTAATTTATAATGGCTTCATTTTCTATGATCAGTATACTACAATCATTGAATTTTAAGACACAACATTTCATTTTCTGCTATGTTCCTACTTCTCTAACTTATTTATAACTCTCAAAAATAATATTCATTGGCTGATATTTCTATATATTATAAATTCATATCACTAAAGTATTTATGGAGATGAAATATAATAAAATGATTAGCTCCCCTTGAATTGGTACATCTTCTTATGAGCTTAGTGATACTTTTTGTGCATGAAATATAGTTTGCACAAGTATAGTTCTCTCCTTTTATTTATATTACTATTGGATATTTTAAAATGATGTCATGTTGATGTCATGGAGGTGTCTAGGTGACTGGATGAAGTTCCTTGATAGTCTAAGTGATAATGATAAAGTGTGTAATGTGTTTGTCCTAGTATGCTTGAAGTAGGCTTGGTTGATCTTCAGCTTTGACATGATTTGAGATAATTAGGGATGATTTTGAAGTATTGAGAATGTGAAATAGGTCACATAATAATTTTTATATTCTTTGAGTGATTGTGTGCATGAGTGGATTTCATCTGGTTGATCATTATTTTCATTTAGATATTTTGGGTTTAGTGGTAAAAAATCTGAGTAGGTAGTTTGTTTATATCACCATTACCATGTGTGGATGAGTCAAGGGGAGTTGGTCATATGGTTGTGATAAAATTTGTGCATAGTTAGATGATATAAATTTTAGGTCATGAAATGAAGCACAACATAATATATGCAATTGCAAAGTTGGGCTCCTAGGTACTTTGACAATGTTTTCCCATAGTTAGCCAAATTTGCAATGTGATAATAAAAGTTGAGTAGGAATTTTTGATGTCATTATATTTCACACATGTGAAGGTGTAAGGATAAAATTTTCATATGGGTTTATTCAATTTTATGCCTTTTTTATTTGAGATAAATTTTAGATCATGTGATGAAGTGCATCAAAATATATGCATGTTCAAAGTTGGCTTTCTAGGTAGTTGTTGACATAGTTGGCTATGTGATAGAAGAAATCTGAGTGAGAAAATTATCAAAATTATATCTCAGATGTATAAATTTTTCAATATAATTGTAACACATGGTTGGATTATCCTACTAGAGGAGATCATATAGTCCAAATTTTAGATCGTGCATCTAAGCACAATAAAATTTATTGAGGTCTAAAGTTGGCCTTCCAGGTAGATAAGCAATGGTCCCCATACTTAGTCATTTTTGCATATTGTTAAAGATCATGGCCATATGCAGATCCAATGGTTCATGGGAGTTTATATATATATATATATATATATATATATATATATATATATATATATATATGTATATATACATATATATATATATATATATATAAAATACATAGTAATTAAAATGAGTCAAAGAGTTCATTTGTTAATGAAGTTAAATATCAGTTTCCTTACAAAAGGATCAACAAAGCAAGTTCATTCCAAGATGTCTGGAAGTAATAAGATGAGGATAAGTGTTCAAAGTTTAACGTCAAGAAGAGATAAAGATAGATATTATTATAAAATATAATGGTGATAGCATGTTCATACATACATACATACATACATACATACATACATACATATATATATATATATATATATATATATATATATATATATATATATATATATATATATATCAATAGTGGGTATTTAATGATATGTTTTCAAAGTGTCCAATGATTAACATAAATAAATATCAAGCTACGTATATGGGATTGATGGTGCGTATGTGGTCAAGATTATAAGATTACATGATATGAGTTTAAAATTTGGATTTGGTGAACTATGTGTTAATTTTTGAATAATATTTAAGGTTCACATTTAATATATTTATTGAGGACATGAGATGATAACATGGTGTTCAAGGTTTAACTATGACCATTTGCATTTGAATATTTGAATTTAACAAAAGAAAAGCCATTGCTCTATATTTTGGCTATAACTTTTGATAAAGGTAGAATTTGCTCATGGTGTCAAAATTTAATTTTTATAGGACTCCAAGGCACATTTGGAAATACATATTTCAATATTTTAAAGTGTGAACATTCAAAGTTATGAATGTTCATAGTTATCCATTTTTTTGCATTTATTCTTCAATTGACCCAAGAAGGAAAATTGAGCTTGTATTGATGTTTCATGATGACTTATCTATTAGAGAGTGTTTTATAATACATTAGGATAATCTATATGGATTTTGGAGGTGTGATAAATATATATTGAGTATGAACAATTCTTAAGAAGTTTACTATGTGTTTATTCATGGTGACTGTGTGCATAAAATGTGGTTTGAACAAATTGTGCTCTAGTAAAAGATTGTATTGGAAACTATAATCATTTGAGGATGTCAAATGGGTCATGTGGATTGGGTCCATGCATTTGTAAGTGGTCCTATTTTCTTAATTTTTTTGAAGAAGTATCAAAAATGTGAATTGGTCTTCATAGGACCTAAAAAATGACTTAGACCTATTAGAAAGGGGATTGTACTTAAAGGTGACCCATGTAGATGCCTTAAATGTGAAAGAATGTGTTGTGGCTAACAAATAAGATTATGAACATGATCATAATCATGAATACTCTATAAAAGGTAAAACCAAATGTGATGGTTTATAGACTTGTGGAAAAGATGAGTGTGAGACTTGAGATAGACTTGTGCAAGGCTTGTGTGTGGAGTATGTGTTGAAGCGAAGAAGGGAAGAGTAGTGGGACCAATGGATGGTTTTACTAATAGTATAGATTAAGGATTATGTGTATGACCTATAGGTCATATTTATGATGTCAAAATAGGTCTCTTATAGATGGAGGATGAACAAAGTGTAGAGTGATCCAAAAGGTGGATTTGGTTGCAATGAGAGTGTGTGTGAAGAAGTAAAGGGGTTTTTATTATTAGAGGTCCATCATCAGATGTTAAAGACATTAGTTTAAATTTGGAGGTGTTAAAATGAGGGTCTAAAGGACTTGATCTTCCTTAGGGGTAGTCTTTCCTTGTGTAATAGGTGTTTCACTAAAGGCCTTTGGTTAGGAGGACTTGATTAAGGTTTTTGGTCTAAAGGACTTGACTAGTCTCTTGTTTGTAATCTCTTATAGTAACAATGTGTTAAAAGCTTAAGAGTGGGTTTTATTCCCCATGATGGTTTGCCATAGGAAATATGTGTTGTGTGCTTGATCTTGTGTATGCATTGAATGATTGAAGATCTCTTGTTAATTTTGCTTGATCAAAGTTCATATATATGGATTATTTAATAGTTTTAAAGGATTAGAATTGAAATTGAAAGATCTAGGCTCAATGATTCACCCCCCTCTCAGTGATTGTACCTCTAACACCTAATTCCTTTTAAAAACTTTTATAAGTACTTCATTTTTCTAGACAAGGGTATCCACCTTGTTTTGTCTAAAAGATTTCACAAAACCACTTCTACATAGGTGTATTATATGTCCAAAGTTATTAAACTTATAGCATTTGACATTGTAATCTATTAAATAATCAAGTCAATTTTAGTTTCTATTTAAATATCCATAAGAACTTCATTTTATTATTCTATACAAAATCATTTCTTGCACGTGCCCTATGATCTCTAACTCTATGACCAAAATGATTATAAAAATAACAACCATAAAAAGAACTCTGGAACCTAGTCGTATGTGCCTACCTTAGAGGAAAGGATTTTGTAAATTTGTCCTTTTTATTTTTTAGAGAAGTGTCATTATCTTTATTCTTATTTATTCCATCATTTATGAACCCATTAAGTACATCTACATAACTCTTAGTCTACTCTGCATATACTTTCTTTGGTGGTTCTATAGTTTTTGAATTCTAACCTTATTTAATGATGTTTTGGTTTCCTTCATAACCAAGACTAGTCTTGATACATGATAACCTTTGGAAATTGATAACCTCATCCATTACTTTGGTGTTTTTTTTTAAACTTTAAATTTATTTTCAATTTAACACGTGTTCTCCAACTCCTTCAAGAAATCAACTTCTGATTCTAGTTTGGTAATGTGGTCCTATTTTGTGTTAAGTTGGACTCTTAATTCCTCCTTTGTCTTCTTGGTTTCTTTTATTTTAGTCTTTATATTAATGATGAATTTGTATGACTCTTGAAGGCTACGAGACATTTTTTTTTAAGTCACAATTTTTTTCTTCATATTTTTTAATCTTTAATCTTTGTTTCAGATTCTTCTTCTTAATAACTTACATCTCACCTAAAGAACAAATGAGTTCTTCAAGATTTACTTCTCCTTCATCTTCACATCTTCCTCCTCTTTCAAGGTGTCTTCCCTTTTAAAAGCATTATTCATTATTTATATAGCTGTGAATAAGTTTTTTCTTTATCACTACCTAAAATTTTCTCATCACTCTCCTCAATTGAGCTTCTATCCTTTTTAGAATATAGAATTTTCTTATACTTACCAAAAAAAATCTTATTTTTGTTTTGTTTGAAGCTTTTCTTGTATTTAGTTTTTCTTTTATTTTTATTTCTTTCCTCATTATGATATTCCTCATCATTTCTATCATCCTTATATGGACATTTACAAACAAAGTGCCCTATTTTACCATAATTGAAAGACTTGAAAGGTAGCTTACCTTTGTATTTTTTGGATCCATTTTTAAGCTTTATGATAAGTAGGGCCTCCTTCTCATCTTCTTCATCACTAGTGTTATCAATTGATTCAATATCTTTATATTTTACCCTTTTTAGAAGCTTTGAAGGTTTCTTCTTTCTTAGATGATTTCTCCTTTTTGATCCTTATTTCATATGCCATGAGGATCACATGTAGTTCATCCATTTTTAGCATATCTAGATCTCTCATTTCTTTGACAACAAGTCTTTGACATCAAATATTAAAGGGAAAGACCTTAATACATTCTATATAATCATTATATCTTCAATTTTTTTCCAATACCTCTGATAGTGTTGATGATTTCATCCATGCAAATGAGATAGGCTGTAATGTTTTCTTCATCCTTCATTTTAAAACTTTTGAATTTTCTTATATGTTTTTAAAGCTTGGCCTTCTTCACCTTATTATCAAATTCATATATTTTTTGTATTTTTTCCCATATTTCCTTTGCTGATTTACAACACATCACCTTAATAAACTCTAATTTTGATAGACCACACAAGATTACATTCATAGTTTTTACATTGTTCTCGTTGGCCCCTCTTATTCTGTTGGTGGAGATGATGGACCAATATAACTATATACTACTAATTTTTAGATATCAAACCTTGAATACATTAAATATTTTCTCATTTTTATACTCCAAAAATCATAATTTGTTCCATAAAACAATAGAGCCTTATTTGTGGAAAAACCTTCTTGTCTAGCCATGTGTGCTCCCAAGATCTACCTTCTAGTGGTTAGGTTATTTATGAAGAAACCACTCTAATACCAATTTTTGAGCACATACCACACTAAGAGGGGAGGTGGATTAGTGTGTAATAATAATTTACTTTATTTTTAATTAACTTTCATAAAGAAACCATTCACATAATAACAAGTAAATACACAACACAATTTACATAGAAAACCTTCGATGGGTGAAAACCACACTTGAAAGGATATTGGGATCTAATGTCTAAAATCATCCAAATGATTAAAAATTATTTTTAATTTTTTTTAGGAACCAACCTATTTGAGACACCAATCCCCACTATTAAGCAATTTTTAGGCATCGACCTATTAGAGACACCAATCCTCACTATTAAGCACTTTTTAGGTACTAACTTGTTGGAGACACCAATCCCCAAGTCCAAGCACCAACATAGCTCTAGACATTGATATCTTTAAACTGAATCACCAAATTTAATTCTAAGAAACAACTTAACAAAAGACACTGATCTCTTTGAATTGAAGCACCAACTCCACTACCAAGCATTGACTTAGCAAAAAACATTGATCTTTATGTTCTGAGACATAGATCTCACTTAAAAAAATTTCATCTTCTCGGTGTTGATTTGTCAAAAGATGATGGCACAATCAAGTTTCACTCTTATCACTCTTCTCTCTCTTCTTCATATTATCTCCTTATATATGATATAAAGGATGTGATTTCTCCCAAGGGATATAATCTCTCCAAAGGTGGTTGGCCCTACATTTTAGATTATCATTCATTAGACTTGGGTGGTGATTCTTACTACCAAAACTTAGATGATAATAAATGTGGTCATCCATCATTTAATACAAATGAATTTAACTCCATTTTAATTCTACTCTTTATTCTTTAATCATTGGTCTTCATACTGGGTGATTACATAGTTACTAACTGGGCAAGTCTAGAGTTGCTAGGTGAGTCTAAAGTTATTGAGTGAGTCTAAAACTCTGGTCAAGTCTAAAGCTATTGAGTTAGTCAGAAGCTCTGAGTAAGTTTGAAGCTACTAAGCTAGTCCAAGAAGCTCTGGGTGAGTTGAAAGCTATTGAGTTGGTCTGAATCTCGAGGTGAGTATGAAACAAGCCCTTCACTTTGCCTTTGACATCAATGAAAATATTATAATAGTAACCATATGTGTGGTACCAACCTATAAAAGTAGGTCAATCTCACCAAGGACCTTATATGAGGTCCCATTGAATGCTCTAACTGATCTAGTATAAGGATGCAAATCATGATGAGTAAAACCTAAAGGTGCAATTAATGTTATGGTGGAAATATTTAACTTGCACCATTATTAATCATAACACTATGTATAGGCTAATGATCAATGAATGCTCGAATGAATAAATAATGAATATCAAATTCATCATCCTTTATCTCAATATGATCAAAATTAATAGAAGGTATCTAAACCATAGGAGGTATATGTCATGTATAAGTAACAATAATCCCATATAATGGTTTACCATAATGTGATGGATGAGGATGTTCATTATATGTAGTATATGTAATTTTCATTTCTAGTTCCTTCTTAGTGTAACAACCCCACTAGGTTTTACTAAAATATTGCAATTTATTTTTACAAATTAAATACACATAGTCAACATATAAATTTCACTACAGAAAATCTTAACTAGTGATATTTAACTAACTATATCAATTTAGTTAACTTTAAAGGTTATAGATAATCCACTTAGCTAAGGATCACCATGAAAAGATATAGAAATCATGAATAATACTATATTTCCATAATTATTATACCACATCATAAATGATATAGTACAAATTCAGCTACAACTAATATAATATTATAGACTCTATTATAGAAGTACAATTCATAAAAGATACAATTTTAGGAATACATAATAATATCTCAAATGATAAAACATGATACAAATCTCCTCTGAATAGAGTCTCCATGACTCAAGAGTCTCCCAAACTCAAGTATCGATATGTAACCTCAAGTATAGTCTCAAGTATAGTAATCCATATGGGAGGGAGAACATCATTGGAATGATTTTCTACACCAACCATGGAGCATAGATCCCCCACACTATCTCCAAAATAAGGGGATATCATTCCCTTCATGGATGGGTAGATAATGATGGTGCAAGAATCCACAGTAACAAACTAGAACACATGTGTCAAAAAAATCTAATACATGATGTGTACTATACATAAATATATTTTGATATGATACCACACAAATATAAAAACTTTATCAACATATGGAATGATAATTTTAATCAAACATTACTTTGGCCAAAGTTTTCAATAACACATGATCTCTAGCATAATTCAAATTCATACACACTACTTGATTGGATTACACCTCATCTTGCATTTATGGTGTTAATTAATCTAGTGGAATCCATTAATTAGTGTCATGTGTTAAGTGTGGATCCCTTTGGGGATATCACATAACCATAAGAATAAATTTTGGGGGCCTAGAGAGCTCCAAGGATGTGGGGAGTGCAGTTCTCCCTACTCCACCTTCTGTGGAACCTTGTTCCACATGTGAGTGGAATATTACTTATATTTTATAATCTCTATGTTTCCATATTTTATGGAATTGGTTGCTAGATGTGTATTTTCCATGTTGACTTCCTTGTTCCAAGGGAGTTGGTTATTCCTTAGAAAATGTGTTTCCTTCCTTGTTAAAAGGAGTTGGTTTTTATCACATGGTGTTGGAAAATATGCCCTTGAAAGGTGGAGACCCAATCTTAGTGAGTCTCCTTTTGGGTAGGCTTTTGGATGAGTTTACTTAGGTGGAGAAGGGTTGTCACATGTTGGTTAATGCTTATCATAGATAAACATTGTATATTTATCCTCCTTTTATGGATTTTATTTCATTTGTTATATATATAGGGCATGATATGGTCTTTAGAGGGTGATGTGTTGCTTTACACAAATGGTTTATATATGGGGTATGTATTTGAGGATTAGAGTCAAATTATAGGTGTTTTTAAAAGTGTAGGTGTTAATTACATGGTATGATTTAGAAACTTGTGAGATACAACATTACACAGGTGCAGGTAAAAGTGCAACATTTTGTACAACATTTTGTACAAGAGATTTTGTATATCTCTATGAGAGTTCATTATAGTCTTGTGTTTTTATTATAGTTTATATTGAGAACTTTCTTGGTGGATGTAGCCCACATTTTGGTGAACCATGGTAGATCTGTGTTGTGTGATAGATTCTTTCTCTCTCCATTTTAATACTTTCATTATATCTATGATTTGAGGAATGTTTCTGTGATGCATGTTATTGTATAAGTTAGATATGATTTATGGTTATATTAAATTTGATTTAAAAGTTTTTAATTCCTAACATCTAGTATCAAATCCATTGGTTGTGTGTTTTGTTAAAGTGGTAAATCATAGAAAGGCTATTAGCTTGAGTGGGAATAATAGGAGAAAAGATTAGATTTAGAGTGGATAAGTTTGATGGTAAGCATTTTGGTTTGTGGAAAATGCAGATGGAAGATTACCTTTATCAGAAGGAAATTTAGATTCCTTTGGAGGGGAAAGGAAGACAACTTGTAAGTATGAGTGATGTGGATTGGTCATTGCTTGATAGGAAGGAATTAGAATCCATTTGATTATGACTTGCATATTCTATTGCATTTAATAATTTTGGTGAGAAAACCACAAAATGTCTCATGGATAAACTTGGAAAGTTATATGAGAAACCCTATGCTTCTAATAAATTTTTTTTTATGAAAAGATTGTTTAACATGATTTTTTTTTAGAATGGTTCAATAACTAATCATATAAATGACTTTAATATGGTTATAAGTATGCTCACTTTAGTTAGAATTAGTTTTGATAATGAAGTTAGAGCCTTACAAATTTTATGTTCTTTTCTAGATAGTTAGGATAGTTTGGTTATGGTTGTGAGAAATGTAGTCCCTAGTAAGGGAAGCTTAAATTTTGAGGATGTTGTATGTGTGACCCTTAGTGAGGAGATGTGAAGTAAAATCATAGGTGAATAATCTTTAGGTAATGATTTATCCATTGATACTAGAGGGAGGAAAAAGAATAAGAGAAAAAGTAACTGAGGAAAGTCAAAAGGTAGATCTAAGTCTAGATCTAGATCCAAGATGATATGCTAGCATTATGGGAAGAGTGGACACTCAAAGAAGGATTGCTGGTCACTTCAAGATAAGAATGCCAATGAGGATGAAACAAATGAGGTAAATATGACATCAAGTAAATCATGTCATGATACCTTAATTCTTTCTAAGGATAGTTTTTTAGAGTCTTGGGTATTAGATTTAATGGTTTTTTTTCATACCACCCCACATAAGCATTAATTTATTGATTATGTTCAAGAGATTATAGGACATGTTTATCTTGGTTATAATGAACCATGTGAGATAGTACGGAAGGGTTGTGTTCAAGTTAAGATGCATAATAATAACACATGGATCCTTAAGGATGTTTAGAAACATGCCTATGTTGAGATGGAATTTGGTTTCAATGGGGTAATTAGGTAGTGAAGGATGTTCAGTACTGTTTACTGTAGATTCTTGGAAAGTTACCAAAGGTGCTCTTGTTATTTTGAGAGATAAGAAAGTTATTACTTTATATTTGACTAGTAATGTTAATTCTATTGAATTAGTTGCTACAGATGGTGATGAAACTATGTAGGCACTACAAGCTCAGTCATATGAGACATAAGGTCATGTAGATCTTAAAAGATAAGTTACCTAGATTGAAAGATCTAGATTTAGACTTTTGTGAGAATTATGTGTACATGAAATAGAATAAGGTTAAGTTCTTGAAGGTTGGACCTACAAAGAAAGATCACAAGCTAGATATGGTATAGTCAGATGTGTGCGGACTAGCTCATGTATCTTCTATTGGTGGATCCAATTATTATGTTACTTTTATTGATGATGAAATTAAGAAAGTTTGAGTTTATTACATTAAAAAATAATATAATGTATTTGACACTTTTAAGAAGTGGAAAGCCTTGGTTGAGAATGAAATAGGTCTCAAATTGAGATGTCTCAGATCAGATAATGGAGGTGATTATTGTAGTAATGCTTTCATTGATTATTATTCTAACAATGAAATCCATAGGCAAAGGATGGTTCTAGGAACTCCATAGTAGAATAGAGTATCTAAAAAGATGAATAGAATAATAATGGAACATGTCAGGAGCATGAGGTTACATGTAGAGTTACCTTTATAGTTTTGGGTAGAAGTATTTAACATGACAGTATATCTGATTAATAGAGGACCTTCTATGTCTTTGGATGGAGGCATTCTTGAACAAGCTTGGTCTGGTAAGAATATAGATTATTTTTTTCTAAGAGTATTTCGATGTTAGGCTTTTGATCTCATTAATAAAGAGGATATGACCAAGTTAGAGTTTAAATAAGAGAAATGCACATTTTTTGGTTATGGTGAGGATGACTTTGGTTTTCATTTATGGATAATTAAAGATAAGAAAATATTTCAGTTTAGAGATGTAGTCTTTAATGAAAAAGTCATGTATAAGTATCCACTTTAGGAATAAGAACAAGAAAAAAAAGAGTACATAGTATTGGATGATATTGTAGATGGTAAAGTATCCAATGATTTAATTTAGGAACCTTCTACACAAGAACCCCAAACTCCTATGGTAAGAAGGTCTTCTAGGGTGAGAAGAGTACCTAAACATTTTTCTCTTTCTTTGAATTATTTATTACTCACTAACAATGGAGAAATAGAGTGTTATGAGGAAGTAATGCAGGTAGATGCCAAGTTAAAGTGGGATTAAGTCATGGATGAGGAGCATAGATCTCTCATGGAGAACCAAATGTGGGATTTGGTAAGGCTAACCAAGGGAAAGAGTGCATTACCAAACAAGTGGATCTTCAGAATAAAGGAAGAGGATGAAGGGAAAAAAAGGTATAAGGCTAGGATGGTGGTCAAGGGGTTTGCATAAAAACTAGGTATTGATTTTGATGAGATTTTCTCTTCTATTGTAAAAATGACTTCTATTAGGATTGTTCTTAGTTTAGTTGCAGTTGAGGATTTACACTTAGAATAGTTACATGTGAAAACTACTCTTTTTCATGGTGATTTGGATGAAGAGTTGTATTGAAGTAGCCACATAGATATGAGGTCAAAATAAATAAGAACTTTGTGTGTAGACTAAATAAGAGCTTGTATAGCCTAAAATAAGCTCCATGATAATGGTATAAGAAATTTGATTATTTTATGTTAGAACAAGAATATCAAAGCTATCATTTTGACCATTACATGTACATAAATCTTTTTGATGATGGTTCCTTTATTATATTATGTTTGTATGTTGATGACATGTTAGTTGCAGGAAAGAACATACAACATATTCATATGCTCAAAAAATATCTTAGTGACACCTTTTATATGCAAGATTTGGGTGTTGCAAAGAAAATCCTTGGTATGGGGATTTCTCATGACAGGAAGGAGAGAAATTTGATCTTATCCAAATTAGAGTATGTGAAGAAAATATTATAAAGTTTTAGCATATTGGATGAAAAATCTATTGGTACTCCTTTGGCAAGCCACTTTTAGATTATCAAAGGAGTAGTGTCCCAAGATGGAAGCTAAAATTCTTAAGATGTCCAAGGTACCTTACTCATCAGTAGTTGGAATCTTGATGTATGCCATGGTTTGTACTAGGCTAGATATTTCCCATGTAGTGGGATTTGTGAGTAGGTATATGAGTGATCTAGGTTATGAGCATTGACAAATAGTGAAATGGATTCATTGGTATTTGAGAGGAACCATGTATTTTACATTATGTTATGGTAGATCAGATACCACTTTGTGTGGTTATGTGGATTCAGATATGGAAGGGGATATTAATGGCAAGAAAAGTATGATAGTTTATATATTTACTAGTAGAGATACAATAGTTAGTTGGATTTATAGGATACAAAAGGTTATGGCTTTGTCAACCATAGAGGAAGAGTATGTTACTACCATAGAGGCTAACAAGGAGATTATTTGGTTATAGGAGTTGTTTCAAGAGTTAAGGCATGAGCAAGAAGTTGGGAGACTACATAGTGATAGTCAGAGTGTCACTCATTTGGAAAAGAAATCTGCTTTCCACTCAAAGATGAAACACATTTAGTTATGTTATCAATTCATCAGGATAGCTTTGGAGGAAAACTTGGTGAAACTAGAGAAGATTAATACTAGCTAGAATCTTATGGATATGATGACCAAGGTGGTCACATTGGACAAGTTGAGACTATGTTTAGATTTGGTTAGCCTTAGTGGTCATGGAGTAGTGATAGATTCTATTTAGGAGAAATGGTCTCCAAGTGGGAGATTTTTTAGTGTGGAGCCCATTGGGGTTATTGCATGACCATAAGAATAAAGTTTGGGGGCCTAGAGAGATCCAAGGATGTGGGGAGCATAGTTTTCCATGCTCCACCTTTTGTGGAACCTTGCTCCATGTGTGAGTGGAATATTCATTATATTTTCTAATTTCTATGTTTCCATATAGTATGGAATTGGTTGTTAGATGTCTATTTTCCATGTTGACTTCCTTGTTATGAGGGATTTGGTTGTTCTTTTTAAAATGTGTTTTCTTCCTTGTTGAAAGTAGTTGGTTGTGATCACATGGTGTTGGAAAATGTGCCCTTGAAAGGTGTAGACCCAATCTTGGCAAGTTTCCTTTTAGGTAGGATTTTGGATGAGTATTCTTAGGTAGAGGAGGGTTGTCACATGTTGGATAATGCTTATCTTGGATAAGAATTGCATATTTCTCCTCTTTTATGTATTTTCCTTTATTTACTATATATATAGGGTGTGGTGTGGCCTTTAGTGGGTGATGTGTTGCTTTACACAGATGGTTTATTTGTAGGATATGGATTTTAGAATCAGAGTCAAAGTAAAGGTGTTTTGCAAAGTGTAATTGTTCATTATAGGGTGTGGTTTATAAATTTATGAGATACAACATTGTGTAGGTGTAGGTGTAAGTGAAAGTGCAACATTTTGTGCAGCATTTTCTATAAGAGATTTTTTCTTTGTGAGAGTTCATTGTAGTCTTGTGTTTTTATTATAGTTTATATTAAGAACTTTCTTGGTGGATTCAGCCCACAATTAGGTGAACCATGATAGATCTGTGATGTGTGATTGATTCTTATTCTCTCTATTTTTAATGCTTTCATTATATCTGTGATTTGAGGGATGTTTTCATGATGCATGTTATTGCATAAGTTAGATCTGATTTATGGTTATATGAAATCTGATTTAAAATTTTTTAATTATTAACATCATGGATGTGAGATCTGGTAAAAACATATAATAATAATAATAAAACTAATAGATTTATTCATAAACATTCTTCTATAGCTCATCCAAATTTAGCTAAGTATATACTATATCATACATTCATTTAGTCCATCAAATGAAGTGTGATGAATCCATTTATCTAGTTTATTACATATAATAAATAGAATCCAAAAATAGTCTTAAAGATACCATGTGGGTATTATCTCATCAAAAATGTTAGTTACTTATCATACCAAGTAACTCATAATGTTATTTCTCCATAATGAAACCATATATTTCAAGCTTTATAATCATAATTTGGTTTTCCACATATAAACAAAGCCAGTCCAAACATCATAATTATTTATATTAAACTCTTAATATGATATTTTAATGCTTATATCCATAACATTAAAATATAACTTAAGCAATAAATTACACACCATGATAATAATGTTTTTAAGCACAATACAACTAAGTGTATATATATATATATATATATATATATATATATATAATTCCCTAAAACATTTTTAATACAATACAATTATTTATCGTATATGGAATATTCTAAGTAGACATCCATTGTCCATGACTTAGAGTATTCCATTTACTCTAATGTATACATCTAGTCCAAAAAATATCCCCATAGCCCCTTTTTAGAAACTAGATAATTTCCCCACATTTTTACTTATTTACAACAAACATAGATACTTTCAAAAAATTCAAATATAACATACAACCAATCATATGTTTTGTTTGATTAAATAAAAACATTATTAGTTCAATTATATTTTGCAATTTTTATAAAATTAAATGCATAAAATTAATCAGAAAACATAGCCAACTATGCCCCATATGGGTCATCCATATAAGCATATGAAATAGACCGAATGCCTTTATTTAAATAATTTCTCATGATCAATCCCCCTAATTGACTGTAGTTAAAACTATCTATTATTTAAAATAATATTTTAAAATACACAATCATACCTATTTGGGTATAGTTTTTAACACAATAAGATCATATAAAAACTTGCAAAATCAATAACCAAACTAGTTTTGATCTTCGTATAAAACATAGTCCACATATAGTCATCCTCCTACTCATACCTGTATTCTTAAAAAATGACTAACCAACTAATTTCACAAAGTTGTATGAACATATATACATGCTACTTAATATAATTGTATAACTGTGTTATGGAAATATGTAGGTGTTTGTATCAAAATCAACACAACTAAGTCTTAACTGCTAATTTGCATATACATGTGCATTCACAATGTATGAAACTATCCTCCATAAAAATCCTAACAAATTTGAAATACAATTTATATTAAAATGTATAAGCACACATTCGAGTATCATGGATATACATACATATATATGTACACAGTCAATAACAAAGATATATGTATAAATGTATATGAACTTGGTACCACACAAATCCCTTTAAAAATTGTTTCAAGAATGCATATATATCCTATAGTTTTAACCATGTGTGTGTGTGTGTGTGTGTCCACATACCCATTTCATATGACAAAATTCCTCATTTTACACCTAAAGACCAACAATGCATATATAATTGAATATCAGTCACTAACCTAAGTTTTAATTCATAATTCAAATACCCAAGTGAGTATATATATAAATTCTTCAAAAAATCCAATTTGAGAAATCAATATATATCCATCAAGGATAATTTTCTATTAAATGTACATAGATTTTTTGAACAAAGAGAGAGTTAAGAAAAGTTTCATAAAAGCTTCACAGTCTAGACATTTCTATGGATTAACCCTCAACCATATATTTTATTTGAGTTGAAGGTGGGGTTCTATGGAAGCCAATACATCCATAGGGCTCCATATTCCGCTCAAAATATCTATATTTAAAACATATAAAATCAATTTACACAATAATTAGTTTGAAAAATCCATACATTATTCACACAAGAATTAAAAAACAAAACCTACCTATGTCTACCAAAGAATTTGACTAAATTCCCTCCTCTTTCCTTCAACTTTTCACCTTATTTATATTCTAAAACTCTATCCTCTATGTTATGTTTCATATACCATTTCCCATAGTTCTCTTTCTCTCTTCTTATTCTTTTTCATTCTTTTTCTTACCCTCATTAATGGCTACTTCAACTAACTTGTTAAATGCATGCATAATTTGCTCAACTTTACATAGTTTGTCACCATGTAAACACAATATATTCCATGTTTTCCTAAAAATAAAAGCTTAATTTAAGTTAATGGATGATTAGTGTATGAAATTAGAAATTCATCATGTCTATAAATCAATCTTGTCTCAGATAAGATACAACATACCTATAATTATTATTGGGAATACATTTGTTAAGTGGGAATATGACCAATATGGGGATTTGCTAGACCTGATTAGGGGATCACTTATCATAATACACCATGATAGGAATGGTTCCAAAGAATAAAATATAACATAATCATGCAAAAATCCTAAAAGATTCCTAGGTTTGATATTCACTGTATTCTAATAAATAAGAAAGTAAATCTAATCTAGTGCACACCAAAGTTTGTGGCAAAAAGTGGGGGTTAGAAAAAAAAATATAAATTAAACATACATAGAATATATTTAATCACATCAATATATACATAATCCTAATGCATGGGAGAGAATAATGACTACATTATCTATCTACTCTTACAAAGGAGAAATAAAGTTAGGAATACTAACCTTGAAGATGAACCCACAAAGCCTCAATCTCTCTCTTGGCCAAGGTGGTTTGCAAGAGATTATTGTGGCATGTAAGGGTAACAAATACAAATAATTTCTAGGATACACAACCTATCTATGCATCCAAAATTCTTCTTCATAAGATAAGATTTGTATCTCCAAAGAAAGTATGGAACCCTAAGATTTACTCCTCAAGTAGAATGGTCAATAGTTAGATGTTAGTTCACTCTTATTTTTATTCTCTGCTCTATATAAAATTGTTGGAAATGAACTTTTATATATAGGTGGATCTTTACTTAAGTCCTTCTAAATATGTCAATTATAAAAGGTTGACCCAGTTGACTCTTTATGTTTTCAAGAGATAAATCACTAGGTCCTGAGCTAGGTCAGCCAAAGGGCTAACAAAACACCAAGTGAAAAATATCCCTAAACAATACAAGGTCAATCGATTTGACCTAATACCATCAATTGGTGAAAGGGGGTCAAGGTAATAAAAAGGAAGATAATGATGTGACAAATGATTGGAATGCATACAACTATGAAGAATAAGCTTAGGTTAAATGTTTTTAGGAGATAAGTGTGCAGATGTCAAGTGTCAAAAAGAACACTAATCTTATAAACCCCTTTCTTGATGTATCCCTTAAGCTATGCACTCTAAGAAATTGAGAATCGAGGGGTTATTACAAGATAAAAAGTGTTAGTAAATGATAAAAGTTTTAAAATATTATGTGTATACATATTCCCCATGTGAAGCTCATCATGTGTAATGTAAGTTCAATATAAGATGGTGCTTCGAGAATAAAACATAATAACACACAATGTTGATGCTAAGTGTAGTAAGTATAAAATAAGATAAATGAAAGGATCAAATTTAAAAACACATAATTTTACTTACCTTAATGTTTTAGATAAATAATTAGACTGCAATAGGAATTGAAGGCATCTAATGTGAATAACACTAGGTGGACCTATAGAAATTAGTTCCAAAAATAAAAAAATTGGCTATTTTTTTCACTAATTTATATATGATAGTGGAAAATAATGAGTTAGTAGAGACATGAGGGTATTACGAAAAACTAGAAAATTAGGATTGTTAAGGCAAGGCTAGAATATGAAGGTAAATAAATAACAATATGATGGGAAAAGAATGACAAATGATTGCAAATGGTTATAGAACATAGTAAATCACATTGGAAAGCATGTAAAACATAAATGGAAAAAAGGAATGTACAACATACTAAATTATGTTGGGAAGCATGTAAAAAATGAATGTTAAAAATGAATAGAACATACTAAATCATGTTGGGAAGCATGTAAAACATGAATGGAAAAAATTAATGTCAATGCAAGATAACTTGAACAAAGGTATATAATAAATTGAAAAGTAAGTTCATGTAAGATAGGCAAAAATAAAAAACATGAAAGACTGAAAATGAAATGTAACTGAAGATGTGAGACAAATAGCAAGAAGGCATACATAAAGAGAAACATGTAATAATGGTAAATTTCATATGTAAGATAAGTGAAGTCTGTAAAAAATCAAATAAGAACATGACGGAGAAATAAAAATTGAAAAACTAGAAAGGATGAAGACTCAAACTTAGGGCTTGTTCTAAGATATAATGTAATAGAACACAACCACCTAAAGACATGAATAGTATGACAATGATGTCGTGTGGTAAATAAATGGTGTAAGAGTGTAATCCATAGTTGCTCAGATATGTTGTTTTTCTCTAAAGATAGAAAAAACTGAAACAAAGTAATGCTAGCATGTTTTTAAGAGGTTAAAAAGAAGGAATAATAGAAGAGGGAAACTAGATTTGAAATCAAAATTTGCCTATCAAGGGGGGAAATGAATGGGTGGAAGAGAGAATCAAGGAAAAACCAAGGTAGAGGACATCTTTATCAAAGTCAAGAAACTCATATTAGGTTTGTCTAAATAAGAGGCCATTTGACCTTAAGGACTCTAAATAACATCTCTTAGCCACACAAATCTTAGATCAAAAAATGAAGTATATATATGATCCCATGAAAGCTATATTTATGAAAATTAAAATGGACCTACCTCCATAGAATTTGTTCCCCATTCCTTAGGATCCCTTATAGGGTCATCGGTCTACTATGAAGATTGGTTACATACATGAGAAAGTAGGTAACACCATAGAGTTTTTTTAATTACCCTATTCCAATCTACTAGCCTACCACACCCAAAGGACTGCATATTTATGTGAGGCCAATTATGGAGTTTGAGCTTTGATTAGAGATAGGTGATATGCTAGTAATTATGTCTTTTGGTGTGATTTGACTTTTGAGATTTGTATGTTACCTTTTGAATGTCATTTCTTTTTTATTCAAATGGTTTGTATTTTAACTTTCTTGATGGATTTTTCTATTCCTCCTCCATATGGATTTGGAAAACCAAACATCAGTGCTAAATATGACTTTTATTTGAATACTTGGGACTTTATTGCTAAGAGAGAGAAAATTAAAAGAGAATGGGGTCTAAGAGTCTCATAAATCTAGGTGAAATAAAGTCATATCTTGAATTTTACCTTATTTTATCCAATGTAGAGTGGAAAAAGGGAAATAAAGAAGAGTGACACATGAAATAATTTGAATTGATCCAAATCATTAAAAATGTGACAAAGGGAAAAAAAGGGATACAATGATATTAAAGTGTGATTCCTTATCATAAGAATGAGGGAAATGGAGGAAAACATGCTAACATAGATTGTTGTGAAAATTCCATCTATCAAAAGAAGCAAAAGATAAAGTTGATAACAAGAATCAATAACATTTTTTTATAAAAGGAATGATAAGATGGTAATTTTATGAGGGTTAGGTCATATCCATGGTCTTATAGAGAAACTCATAAAAGAAAAACCCACGAGGGTGCCAAAAAGAAAAATTTGAGACAATAAAATGAAAAAAGAATCAAAGGTGGTATTTTTTGAGGAAGGTGGGCCCTATCCATGGTCTTATACTAAAAACACACAAAAGATAAACCCACGGGTGTGAATTATAAAGAAGGGGGAAAATAATAATAAAGCTACTAACATAAAAAGATAAAATAAATATATGAGGACAAAAATGAAATAAAAATCCAAATGCAATGTGAAATAAAACCAAAGAATGTAAAGGGAGACAATGATGATTATAAAGAGAAAGTAAAAGAAATAAAATGCACAAAAACTTGAGACAAAAAGAACAAGTAAGATCTATGCTAACATCTATATCAAAGATGAGCATATGAAATACAAGTCTATAAGTCTCAAAAGGTTTCTTGAAGATGAATTTGTTTGTTATTATGTATTATAAAATAATAGTGAGCATCACAAGATGCCCCAGTGGGTAAGTGGATATAGGGATGGGCATCACAAGATACCTCAAAGTCTAAAGGTATATGTGGATGGGCATCACAAGATGCCCTACGATGTGAGGTGGAGTGAGGTAAAATTGAACTATTAAAATTATTTGCATTGGGTTGGTAGGTGCATTTAGAGATAAGCAAATGTGTTGGTTTGTTATATTTTAAAGAGGTTGAATGTGACATATGAAGGGTAGGAGAGGTATGAGGAGGTAAAGGAGGACCATGTATTATATGCATTGGAGTAGGTATTTAAAATAATTACTCCTTTGGTTCATTTGACATAAGAGGTTGAGGTTCAATAGATGCAATGACATGTTTTATTCATGTTAGATATCCTTTCCTTACTGGTGTAAGAAGGATCAACTATGGTTTGAAAAAAATTAATAGATGAGGTATAGGTATGGGATGATTATTTTTTATCATTAGGTAGTTGATTTTGATGTGATTTTTGTTCTTGAGATTGAATATGACAAGATTAAAGATAGTCTTGATAACATTATTTTGTTAGAGTATCAAGATTGAAATGCGGACCAAGAAAGGAAGAAATAAGAAAATGGTGAAGATCATGACAAGAATCATGAGAATGACCTATAGTATCATGCTACCAACAAAACTCATCAAGATTGTATCATTTTGGAGGAGGTTTGGAAGGATCAAAGCTCATGTTTTTAGAGAGTGGAAATTTCCTCTTAAGTTGTTCTAGACTCAAGGGAGGGTGGGTTGGTTTAAAATTGGTTGAATTAGATGCTCCATTTTGAGGTTGGGGAAACTTAGATGAATCAATGTTATGAGAATATGATTGAAAAGGTTTTTTAATAGTTTTTTGAGATGGTTCGAATTTAGTCATAAGGAATTCTTGCGTTTTTGCTTGGTCTAAGGCTTCGTCTAAAGTTTGAGGTGAAAAGATTCAAAATTTGTATTAAAGGGGAGGTTTAAGATTAGTGACAAATAGTTTTAAAAAAGTGTCATCATTCATGTTATGGTCCACTTTATGAGTGAGAGACTTCCATCATTTCATGAAAGTATGAGTAGATTCATTAGGAAGTTACTTGACATTGATAAAATGGCTAAGGTAATTTTCAAGAAGCTCATTATGTTGGAATTACTTCAATAGAGAATTAAATAAATCCTCTAGTTATGAGATGGAATGTCTATGAAGTTGGTTGTATCATTCAAGTGCATCACCCATAAATTTTTTGGCTAAGAGCTTAGTGGTATCAAAGGTGTTCATTTGGACCCATTTTTTATGGATATTACTAAAAGACTTAAGAAATATATTAGGGTCCTTAATCCTATTATATGTGATAGTTGGATAAATATTTCCAATATCTATGGATGTAATGAATGGTGATAAAGGTTCATTTTGAAGATGTTAAAGCATTTTGTTATTTATTAGAGGTTGAGGGATGATATTGTCATTGACATCTCTAAGAGGAGGGACAAAATTTGGATTTGGTTGAGACATGATGACTTGAGGTGGTAGACTATTCATGTTTAATAAATATTGGTTTATGTTCATAATTTTAGATTGATTGGTTATATGTATGGTGTTTAATTGTTGAACTACGTGTGAAAGAAGTTGAGTTGTATCAATAGGTGGATTAGTGCTTTTAAGAGGGGTATTGGTGTTGATAGGAAGAGGATTATTAGTGTTGGTGGGAGGAGGATTATTTTTAGGTGGAGGATTCCTAGCATTGCTATTGGGAGGAGGATTAGGATGAATGACCTCAAATACATTACATTATTTAGTGATTGGTTTTGGTTTAGGAAAAGAGGAAGGAAGAAAGTGGATAGTTTCATCTGAAGTAATAAAATAAGTAAGGTTATTAACCAAATCCTTAATTATATAATTTTATTGACTAAGATAAGGCTAAAAACATGTCCTCATGATGAGATAAGACTAGATAACTACACAAATAAAGAAGTGTAAGAAAATAACAAAGAGATAGGAAGTGATAAAAATAGTATAAAATCAACTGGGTCAACCTAGAATATAAAAAATATGGCTTGAAAAATGTGTAGGGTTGATTAGGTCAACATAATATAGTGAATGAAAGCTTGGAAAAAGAGTGAACAAGGTTTTCAAAAACATAGGTTTGACTAGGTTGATCTAATACAATGAACAAAGGTTGGAAAAATGTATAGGGTTGATTGGGTTGACTCAGTATAATAGATAGGGAAAATTAGGAAACCTATAATAGATTGTGAGCTAAAACAAGATGAATTTTATAGGTAATTTGAAAATAAATAACTAAAGAGAAATAAACAATCTATTTTATCAATGCTGGCCAATGCAATTGAAACACACAACACAAAAACTTGTACCAATGATGGTTAATGCAAGTGTTTAGAATACAAAATATAATTGAGCAAAGAGAAAGCAATCAACTTGGAAACTAAATAACTAATCAATTGGTAAACTTGAATGTTTATTATATTAATGTAATATGATTTTATATGTGATAAGAAGTTGGCTATAAGTAAGGAAATAGAAACAAATCTAAAAATGGTTTTAGGTAGCTTAGGCTGAAAGGGATCTATAGTGGTAATGATATAGGCTTGGTATTGGGGCCTACCCCTCACTTCACAAACTTTAGTGATAAGGGTGTTAGGTGATTATCCATAATATAACATTAACCACATTTTATACTTTTTTAGAACATCAAATTGGCTTCCCCCTTGGTGATGAAATCCAAGTAGGTTGGCCTTGGGTAGTCAAATGTTAAAACGTTTGTTTAGGTTTTGTGATTTGGATGTGTGCGCATAAAATAGAAAATACTGAAACTAAATAATTAATTGAAAACCACATAATTAAACTATGTGATCTATTCTAAGATGCAAGCAATAAGAAATGAAAGTTTGAGTTAATTACTAGCATATAAGGTTAATTCTAACTTTGAAACAAGGTACAATGTTGATATAGTCAATAGTATATGCATATAATATAAAATAGGGTTGATAGGGATGATCCTATATTGTATAGGAAATGTCTAAAAATGAATAGGGTTGACAGAGTCAACCTAGTTATCTAGATAGTACATAGAACATAAAACTAGGTTGATAGGATTGATCCATTTGACTATGTAGGGGTAGTTTTAAAGATTGTAAAATATAAAAGGAAAGACTATAAAGAAAGAGATAGATAAATATAAAGTAACCTTGGTGGATCAGAGATGTAAAGAATGAGTATTATTGTTTAATAACATTGATATATGCTTACTAATTCTTCTAAGTGGGTTGAGTGGGTTGATTAAACCTTGCAAAAACTTGTTGTTGAATGCCTAGAATGTACGAGGTCAATTGGGTCGACCTAGTATGTTGAGAATGATGCTTTAAAATGTATAGGGTCAACTAGGTCAACCTAGTAGTCTAAACTAGATGTTTGATAAGTTAAAATCCTATATTAGGTTATCTAAGTTGATCTAGTAGCTTGGACTTAAAAACTTATACATAGAAATTAGAGCTAGGTTAATGAAGTCAACCCAGTATGGTAAATATATGACAAAAATAATGATTAGAAGAATGAAATAAAGTGAAAAAAATCCTACAAGGCATAGTTCATGTCAAGTTCACCAGAATATATGCAATCAAAAATGCATCATGTCTATAAATCAATCCTATCTTGAAGAAGATAGAGCATACCTACACTTTTCATTGGGGATACATTTTTTAAGTAGGAGTATGAACAATATGGTGATTTTATAGACCTGATTAGGGGATTACTTATCATAATAACCATGTTAAAAAGTGTTCTAAAGACTACAATATAACATAATCACAAAACAACCCTAAAAGAGTCTTATGTTTTGATATTCACCTTATTATAATAAAAACAAGAAAATAAATCTAATCTAGTGCACACCAAAGATTGTGGCACAAAGTGGGGTTTAGAAAAAAAATAGAATAAAATAAACATGCATAGAATACATATACTCATGTCAATGTATATGAAATCCTAATGCATGGGAGAGAAGCACAACTACACTAGCTATCTACTCTTACAAAGGAGAAATAAAGTTAGGAATACTTATCTTGAAGATGAACCCACCGAGCCTCAATATCTCCCTTGGTCAATGTGATTTTCAAGATATTGTTGTGGTATGTAAGGATAACAAAGACAAATCATCTCTAGGCTACACAACCTATCTATGCATCCAAAAGACTTATCCATAAGATAAGATTTGTATCTCCAAAGAATGTATGGAACCTTAAGCTTTATTCATCAAGTAGAATAGCCAATACGTAAATGTCTATTCATTCTTATTCTTATTCACTTCTCTATATCAAATGGTTAAAAATGAACTTGTATATATAAGGAGATATTTCCATAAATCCTTCTAAATATGTTGACTATACAGGGTTAACCCAGTCAACCTTGTATATTTTTTAGAGATAAATCACTAGGTCCTTAGCTAGGTCAACCAAAGAGCTAACAAAACTCCAAGTGAAAAATATCCCTAAATAGTATAGGGTTGATCCCATTGACCTAGTATATTCAACTAGTGAAAGGGGGTCAAGGTAAGAAAAAGGAAGATAATAATGTGACAAATTATTGGAATGGGTACAATTGAGAATAATAAGTTTAGGGTAAATCGTTTTAGAAGACAAGTGTGTAGATGGAAAGTGTCAAAAGGGACAACAATATTATGAAGTTCTAATGGTCTACCCACCCCTTTCTCAATGAACCCCTTAAGGCATGACCTCAAAGAGATTGAGACTCAATGGGTTTTTGCAAGATAAAATGTGTTAGTAAGTGATAACAGTTTGAAAATATTGTGTATATAATTAGTAACCTTAAGCATCTTGAGGCTTCTATAAAATAATTTTATATTCTATTTAAAATCAACATGAAACAAACCATCATCGACCACTATACCATAATCAATTTGTTTCCAATCTCTATTACATGCAAAGTCTAACATCATATCGACTATTGAATTATTCCCATGCAACAACCTTCATCCAATATTATAGAGTATAGATTATATCACATGATAATACTTTTAGATATTATTAGATTATATTTCCACATGGATGTTATCCCATATCATATATACAATTATTATTATATCATTTAATAATAAAAATAATGTATTCAATATATTTAAAGACAAACCTTTGTATAATAATTAATCAAATACAAATGAATTTTAAAACAATGATATTTTTATCTTTTAACATATAGATTTAACTCATATAATAATAATTAATTATTATCATTATCTAAACCTTATGGAGAATTAATAATACTAAAATATGTCGTCATATCGTAACATTGTGCAGCCATACCTAATGACACAGTAATGTGAGTAAAACATAACTAAACTTAATCATTTAGTCAAACAAGTGCATTATATTAGATAAATTAGTATGATCACAAAACTAATGAAATCACTTGAACAATTATACAATCATCATCAACTATCAAGATTATATCAGAAAGCATAATAAAAATCACCTAAAATAAAATTACAAAAAACATACTATGACATCTATATAAAATAATTAATTAAGAAACATGATATTTTAATTAGTGTATCTAAGGGTTTCTAAATTTGTTATTTGTTGACCCCTAATGTCTCCATCTAACCACCCTCTCCAATGATACTCTCCCTCCATCATACTATGAGGGAAGAAAATATCTTACATCCAACTCACAAAAATGAAGGTAGTTATCCTAAAAAATTATTATATCCATAAAATAATGTTGTATAAACATGATCACAAAGTATATAATATAAAAGTACTATTAACTCATAAGAAACAACTAATTATGTAAATTAAGCAACACAAACTATCCCATAATCAACATATGTCATCAAGCTTAATCAAATATTAGTTAATAAACTAATCAACCATAATAATCCACAAATCAAATAAGTTAATCAACTAGAGAGAAATAAGGATGTGACATCCCTCTCCCTTAAAGTTGGTCGTCATCTTGATGACATTTATTCAAACACAAGTTATGAATAAAAAAATTATTCAATAGAAAATAATATAGTATGCAAAAAAATCAAGCAAACAAATGTTGAAATAGCCTATAAAAATCATCATAATACTCCTAAGTGGAACTATCCTTAGAATATCGGTCCCATAGGACCTTGCATTATGGCACTTCTCTATTATACAAATAGATTTTGTGGCCATCAATTACTCTGATTGGTTCTACCATGACTAGCATAAGATCTAGAACTTGCAAAGCATTCCAATCCAAAACATGTGAAGGATCAACCATATACTTGTTAAGATAAAAAAACATGGAAGACATTATGCAAAATATCTAGAGATGGTGGAAATGTAATCCTATACACTACATGTTCAACCACTTCTAAAACCTTGAAGGATCCCACATATCTTGATGAAAGTTTGACTCACTTCTCAAATATAATAGATTTTTTTTAGGCTTTACCGATAAAAACACCTTATCACCTATAAAAAAAAGTACCTAGTTTTTCTCTTTGGATCATCATATATTTTATTTCTATCACTAGCTTTGGCCAGCCTCTACTTGATCATCCTTACTTGATTTTTCATTTTTGAAATAATCTTAGGTCTAAATACTACCCTATATTCTAACCTATCCCAATTGATTTGTGTTCTACACCTCCTTCCATATAATGCCTCAAATGATTCCATCTTCAAAGATGATTTGTATGAGTTTTTGAAATCAAAATCAACCAATGGAGGGTACTCTTCCCACTTGTATTTTTGATCCATGCAATAATATGAAAGAGATTTTCCAAAATATGATTAACTCTCTCTATCTATCCATCAGTTTGTGGGTGATATACAAAGCTAAAGTTTAGTTGTGTACCCAAAGTTGAATTCAGAGTCAACCAAAATATAGAACTCATCCTCAGATCATGATTTGAAATAATCTTCTCTGTAAAACTATGCAAATGATACACTTTATTAATGAATCTCTTCGTAAGGGTAGGTACATCATTAGTCAAGTTACCCAGCATAAAGTTAGATACCTCAGTTAGTTTGTCAACTACTACCAAGATCATGTCATGCATATTCTATGACAATGGTAAACCTTGGAAAAAATCCATACTAATCACCTACCACTTCCATTCTAGTATGTCATGTGGATACAATAATATAGTTAGATGGACATGTTCAACTTTCACATGTTGACATTCCAAATAACTAGACACAAAATCCATTGCATCACTCTTGGTTCCTTTTTAGAAATAAAGTGTTCTAAGCTCATTAATGAGATTGGTTACTTTGGATGTCCTAAATATGGGGCATTTTTAAGTTTATTCATCACTATGCTCCTTATATTCTCTCTATATGGTACATACATCTTACCATTATACCACAAAAGACCATCATTCTTTATTTTGAATACCTTACACCTAGGATTTTGAGCATTCTTAGGCAATGCTTTCCTGACATGATCATAGAATTGATTTATGAGAGAGAATTATATAACTTAATCCCTTAAAGTCCTCTTTATAGTATCCATGGGTTTTATGTACCTTCTACTACTTAGGGCATTAACTACTCTATTTTCCTTACCTTTGATATAGTTAATATCAAAATCATAATTAGAAAAGAACTCTAACCATCAAATTTGATGAGCATTTAGATTTGTTTGTGTGAAGATGTACTTGAGTCCAAAGCTATTAGTCTTGAGCTCAAATGGTTTTCCCAACAAATAATTCATCCAAACTTTCAAAACATGCACAATTAACATAAGTTCTATGTCATGAGGGGCATAATTCACCTCATAAGGATTTAGTTTCCTAGATTTATAGGCTACCACTTAACCATCTTGCATAATAACTCCTCTAATTACATCCCTAGATGCATCAATAATCACTAATAATTGACCATTAGGATTAATAACTCTTACATTTTCCAAACATGATGACAAAGTCTAAGTCTCATCTGAACATGCATACCAATATATAACATGAAGTAGCATAAGCTCAAATCTTATCACACATTAGGAAAAAAATCTAAGGATAGTATGAGATAGTTCAAATAATGACCAAGTTCACTTTAAAGATTCACCCTTATAAGAAAACAACATTACCAAATATGTAAGAAAGGTAAAGAAAATGAAGTAAACCCTAGAACTTTCAATTAACCTAACATTAACACAAATTATCAACTCTGCACTTAAATATGCACATTCAAAATTCTCAAGAACCATTTAAATCTAAGATTTATACCAAAAAAATGTAAGAGAATCCATGATAGAAATTCACACAAGTAAATCTAAACAAACTTTACAAAACTCCTTATATTAATTTTCTCAAAAGTTACAAAATATTTTTTGGCTCAAAAAACTCCCTCCCTTTTTGCAATGGACAATACCTCTTTATATAGATAATTAATGAGGTATATTGGTTAGTCATGTCAAATATTAAGGATAATTATCCTTTTACAATTATTTTAAAACCTTTTATACATTCTAAAATGACTAACCTATAGGCAATGTACTTTACATGCTATACATGCCTTTAAAAAAAGAATATTATCTTTTCAAAATATAGAAGTTTAATTATAAAATAGAATATCCTATGTCAACTAAATTGGAGACATATTTTATTGATATATTTCCCCATTGCTCTTGTAATATTTTTATTACCCTTTGATGTTTCTCATCAACCAGATTCAAATTGACCATAAGATCCATGAAGAGTTCATCCTCTTAGTCTACCAAGCCTCTGAAATCCTTGTCATTTCTCACTAAGGTCTCTTTGATGTTCCTAGATTAATTAATATTTTCCTCTATTTTTAGAATCATGTCAATGATTCTACTATTTTATAATCTAGCTCTCCTTTGGCTCTTTATTATCACTTCTTGCATGACTAAGATAGCTCTGAATTTGAATTCCTCATTAGTGATGAGACTTATGGATCTGAATGTGGATGGTTAGGTGATCATGAAACCCAATATGTGTTGTATCCTATTTCCAAACTATTTTTCATCCTCAATAATGATCTCTAAATTCTTGGACGATGTGATTAAACCTTTGATCTTTTCAATTAGAAATCCCAAGACTATGTTTAGATGTGTTAAGCTGATGGTCTTGAAATCAAGAATTTGATCTTTAGCCAAGATATTGATCAAATCCTATATTTTGTCTCTTGAGATTTACCATTGGCAATTTAGGCCCTTGGCTACTACATCCTATTGGCTCAATACACTTTGTCTAGATTTTTTTTACTTTAGATAATTGAACATATCATATAAGGTGTCTCTAAACATTTTGATCATTATATCTAGGACTGATGGTATATCTTGTTTTTCCAAATTTTCCTTTTATTTTTTCATTCCTTTGAGGGAATCATGTAATTATTTTGCCTATGATTGGGCTAATTTAAGCACATTCTCTTCAAATATCTTATTTTCTCTAGGACTCTATCCTTCTATTGGGGTTAAACCAATGAATGGTTCTACTTTTTGATAAGTAATATCTTTACCCCTATCATGAATTTCTTTTCTATGACCCTTTACAAATTGGTAGTTATTGGGTCAAACTTGACACCAACTAAGGATTGGATTATCTTAGGAGTTGGAATCTCAACTTGTGATCCAATTTAATTCTCCTATAGTAGTCATAATTTTTTCATCTTCCTTTTGTAGGGATAGGATACATGGCTTGACCTCCTCACGCACTAGGATATTGATGGATTTCATCATTTCCCAAGGGTGTTGTGTAGTAGTTACTTACTTTCTATAATTTAGCATCGATGAACCATTTTTTAATAATTAGACCATGAATCAAATTGTCTTCACTAAATAGGTTGACTTCTCTCAAAGGATTAGTGAAAGTCACCTTGGATTCTTTGTCTTCATTGAAATAATGGCCATCTCAACTTTTATTTTGTAGGGATCCATAGGAACTAGATCTAACATTTACTTCCCCTTTTCTTCCTTTATTTCTTCCTTCTCTTCATCATCTTATTCATAGGCTAGTAATAGAATTTTTAAAGCATATTTAGCTATCTCACTAGGCTCTAATGCTATCATATGAACCTCTTCCACTAGTGATCCTTGTTCCTCTCTTTGAGCTGAAGAAGATGTAATCTCATCAAGCCTTATCTCCTTTGGCCTTTTCTTAATTTGTGCCTCAAGTCTAGAATATATTTGTAATTGGGATGGTAGAGGTATATAAAGTGTACCACTCAATAAATGGTACTGCCTTGGCCCTAATTTCCATTTGTCATCATCCCCCTTTTTGTTCCCTCAACATCTAGGTTTGATGTTGTGCTCTTTCAATCTTTTGGTAACCTTAGAGAATGAAGAGGATTTTGTATAAATAGGTTAAAAAGGACTAGGCTAGTGATCATAAGGTATATTCAAAATGACTTTTACTTTCAAGTGTTCTTTAATTGTTCCATTGGGATCCCACTACCTTATTTCATCAAATTTCAAATTAAAGTATGCCCTATATTTGGAAGCAACCTCAATGTTATCCAATAATGCAAACACAATTATACCAATGATTATGGGGAGGGTGTGGAGTGGTCCCTTCCTTTTGGTCTTATAAAGACCATTTATTCTATTACATATTTGATAAACCACTTCTTTCTTTGCTAGCTTAATTGGTACATATATAGGTAGCCTAAGTAAGGTGCATTGAGTCCCTTGAATCTTAATGATTGGACAATCAAGATATAGTCATATATCCCCTATGGCCTCAATTGATTTTTTGATCAAGGGGCTGACTATTGACATTGGATTCCCCATTATGGCCTTAGTTTAGGGATGGATAAACACAATCAAAAATGAAATGGATGTGGTCCTTGTACTTGAATATGTGTAATTTTAGATAATATTAAGAAATTATCTATGTCCCATTAGGTAAACATTCTCTAAGGTTGGGAATATTTGTTAAGGAAAGAAGGGCATATAAAAGGTATGAAATCATATAAAATTGGGTCCTAGTCTTCTTTTTTATTGCAAAAATATTTCTACTCAAATAGTGTTGATTACCTCACCTAGAGGAAGGGTGAGTTGTTTCTCGACCATGAAATAAACTAAGGGGACCCAAATTTTATCTACATAGGTGGTGGCTGAATTTACACGTAATCTATTCATCATTATCATGATCATTCTTATCCTAGGTCTAAATTGACCAATAGGGATTTTGTTATTGAAGTCTAAAGGCACTTTGTTCGTAGAGTATAGCCATAGGGAAAGGATGCTCTTCAAATGATTATCCTTGGCTCAATTATTGATTATGGTTAGGTCTAATTTAGGTTTAGGCAATTTATAAAAAAAATTAAAATCATTGGGATGAATGTAGGGTATATTTTTGTATGTTCATTGATTATCATGCCCTTATCAATTTTACCATCTTTAAAAATAGGAGCAAGAACATCAATATAATGAAGTACCTCAGTCTTGGCTATTACATAATGTAGGCTTGTCATCTAGATAGAAAATATGTCACAGTAGAGCCTCTTTACAAACACATTCTTCTCCTCCTCCCTGGTAATGGTAGGCTATTCTTTAATGGTCCAAAAAAGCTTATACCAATTATTTCCCCCTATGTTTAGAGTTATAGCATCAAACTGTGTGTCCTTAAAAATCATCCCTTCTATATCTAAAGTGAAATAGAGCTCCACATATTACCTTAAAACACCTTTTTAAGATGCCATGGCTATGAATTTGTTAAGTTGATCACTAGTGGTTTGTAATTCAATTCTAAATCAAATTATCCTTGAAAATGACAATCTAATCTTCCTTAGCTTGCTTATGATTTGTACCAAGTTAAATTAGGGATTTCATACACTTTTAAGGATTATTAGAGGTATATGTAGAGCTTTAATGGTTGTGGATAGCTCAAATTACTAGCTTCATGCCTTAGATTTTGTCCAAGCTACCCATTTATACCTTTTTCTTTTTATGGGTTCACAAAATCTTCAAATTAGCATATTATGCTTATGTGGCCCCAATGTGGTATCACCATGGCATCCCACTCATTAATATTTGAAATATGACCCTTTGTCATTTTTGGATAGGTGTCAATATTTTATTAGTTCTAGGCCATTTAAAAAATCTGCCTTATCTCGTACCATTAGATCTATTTACATGGATCAACATGGTTCATTAATTTTAATCTAAAAAATCTAATTCCATTGGCTAATCTTATATATTACCTATAGTTTTGACACTTGTCACTTTCACATTTATCTTGATATTTTTTGAAATTTCAAAATTGATCTCACACCATCAGATCATCTCTACCTAGATGAATGCATTCCATCGATCTTGATTTACTGAAATATATCCTCTATTCTATGGACCATCAATCAAAATTTGTATGCTCATCCACATACCATCAATTTTTGAAAGATGCTCAAGATTTAATTTTTGACTTGTAGTTATGCCACTTATCATCTCCATGCTCCTCTTGTATTTTGGCTTTTCATCCTTCATCACACACTATTAGATCTAGTTTGGTTGATTACATGTGCTCCATTGGATCTTGATCCACAGGGTTAAATTCCATTGGCTGATCCATGTTCCTTTGATGAAAGTGTGACACTTGTCACCTTATCATTTTTTTGGTGCTCTATTGAAGCTTTGAATTATTAAGCATCATCAACTAGAATGTGTACACTTGGCCACATACCATTGATCTTCAATAAGATGCTCGATCTATAATCATGGGCCTCACACTTGACTTTTCAAGTTTGGTTATGCATTATTTTATCCTCCCCACCTGATGAAACACACATCATCAATTAATATTATTTAATTATTAACTTTATATGATCCATTGGATCCTCCCTACTTGATTAATTGTAGGTCATTGATCTTGTGGGTAATAAAAAATATTAAGTCAGGTTTCCAAAAAATATAGAACTTAGTATAAAGTCTTAAGACTAAGGTTTTTATTCTTATTAATAAAAATGAATTAAAGCCTTAGGTAAAAATATTAAGCTAACTTTTTAAGCATAATAAAGGGGACCTTGAGAATAAATAAAATACTTAGCATAAATTTTTAGCCTAAGGTTTTGTTGTATTAATAAATGTAATAAAAATATTAGGATAAGAATCTATGATAAGTCTAAAACGTAATAAAAGGGACCAAATGGGGCTTAGGACATAAAGGTGCTAAGCATAATTTTTTTATACTAAGGTTTGGTTGTGTTGATAAATATGACTAAACCTTAGGATACAAATTAAACTAAGTCCAAGATAATATAAAGCATTCCTACGTAGAGTAACTCCTACACAAATTTGAATTCAATTCAAAAGGACATGAGCTAGGGTAATTGGACTAAAGGTTTTAAAATGATTTTAATGAATATTATACTAATCTTTAATAGACCAAAGGATAGTAAAATATTAATTTAGCATTAAAATTCAAAACCCTAAGTATGTTCATTCCCAAATGAGATTTCATTGAACCTACAATATAGAAACATAGGCAACAACCATTAACAAAATTAGAAGGGGTAAATCAATGATAATTTAAAAATATGTCAATTAATCCAAATTAGAACCATGTGTGGATGATCTTAAAATAAATATAATGTGAAAAAATTCCAATGGTACTCTTATCAAGTGATTTTTCAACTTTAAGGTACAAAATTTGTACAATTTAAAATAAGGGTCTCCATAGTGTATTTAGATTTGGGTCATGGATTATTGTTACTTGTTAATTTTTAAAACCCTAATTTTCCATCTTGATAGTGACCTTGGGTGAAAATTTTTTAGTGGGTACAAAATGTCAATCTGACCCCAAACACCCCTCTATTGGTGAGCACTGCCTAAATAGTCAATACTCTAAAGATGGCCTTAGAGTGATTTAGTTATCCCCTACATGTTGGATTATGTGTGAATCATGAAATATATGATAATAAAGTACAATAGTGACCTATCTTATAACTTGAAAAATATATCTCTTGGGATAATCCTTCAGTACTTTAACACTGTGTATGTGTTGTTCCTATGACTGATATGAGAATAGGAGCAAATAGGAAAGTTTGCTTTATTAAGTTTTTGATTGAATGATTTTGATAGGTTACCTTGGTTTGTGCTAGGTGAAGAATTAATGAGGGTTGATATTGTATTTATATCAATCCATTTAGATATTTAACCCATATTAAATAACTTAGGCTGACCATTAAGATACATTTAATTTATAAATTACATAAATTTATGACACTGGACACTTGCATTAGGTCAAGAGACTAGCGTCGATGCTAGTGTCTATCCTATAAATTATTGTCCAATGAGAATAAAAGTAGGTATAGATTCAAAACTTGCAGGGGTGGAATGTAATTAGGTTTTAAGCATTCTAGGCAAGATAGAAGGCCTAGGTCATCAACATAAGACTCATCAGACTAAGAAATAGGCTAAATGACACAAGAAAAACTAGATACAAGATTTTAGAAAGTGGAAAAGGTACTTAGCTAAGAGGAACAAACAAGGCATGAGTTTACCAAGTGTACAAGATTGAGGTGCTATAAAATTCATAATAGTGTCTACACTTTTCAACATGTTCCTTTTATAACTTTTCCTTTTAATCTTTCTCTTTTATGTGTGAATATTTAGAAATCATGTTTTTTAATGTATTTTGTAGGAACATTATTCTTTGGAATGTCTCACATGATAAACCTATTTACAAATGTTACTTTGTACTTATATTATGTTTGTTCATGAATTTATCTTGTGATAATTGATTTTTTAGTAACTTTTCTTACTCTAAATTATCTCTTTGTATCTAAACATTCTCTTTGGGATATTAATTCATAATGTGAGTGGGTTTTTCGATTGATTTATCTATTAGAGCATTTCCACTATCAATTACCTTTTGTATTTTATTCTTTAAATCCAAACAACTATCTATGTGATACCCATGCATTCTATGAAATGTATAATAGTATTTTGATCTTCGTAAAGGATGTATAGGAGGTAATTTGACCACTATTTTCAAATAATTTCTCTTAGAATTTTTCTTAAACTTTTACTAGAATTTTATGCATTGTTTTAATAATTAGTTGTGTATGTATTTAATTTTGGATGGAAATCTTGATATGAAGTCTTATTGGGCACAACATTTCTAGATAAAGACACAAACAAATGATTCACACTAGAATACTCTACATTATTTGTGAATGTGAACTAATTTTTCCATGATGTGACATTTGAAACTAAATACTAGTTTTGCTTTTGTAACTCTCCTATTGACCTTCTCATAGTGATGATTTGATCTTTAGGGGCTTCATAATCGCAAACCCTAGTTACTTCTAATTTAACATGCATACAAACACCATAAAGAGGATGTGTGGGCGGTGGAGTTTATTGAGGAAAGACATGTTTATTACATTAATTTGACACTATAGGGATGGTAAACTTTCCTCTTTGGATAGTGACAATGTATACCTTGTTAGAAGGATAATACATATCACCATCCTAAGATTTAAAAAGAAGATTTAAAATATCTTGAATATATGATTGATATTACTTCTAATTTAATCTTTACATGAAAACATATTGCATTCATGAATCTTGTTTAAATTTTTGGAAAATTATCTTATCATATTCATTAAAGAGATCTATATCATCCATTATACAATAAATTAAAAAAATTGAAACAAAGGCAAAAATGAGATACATAGAAACAAAGATAAAAAAAAATTAAACCCTAGAAAAAAACTTTTTAAACCCTAGGACAATTTTTTTTGAATCCTTATAAGATTAAAACCCTAAGCAAGACTTAAAGTTTGGTAGAGGTTCGATCAATACATAGCTTCACCAAATGTTTTATCTTGAATTGAATTAATTATGGTGGATTATTCATAATTCTAACAAATAATTATAATATAGTAGCGAGTTTTAAACCCACTATTTTAACCCTAAATTGGATGTCTATATTGGAGCTATCTTAGGTTAAAAGGGTAGAGATAATCTAGGTCATAAATATTATAAACTATCTCTAAAACAAGCTAATTGGGTGCTAAACTCATATATAAACATATGTTGAATTCATTAAAACAAGATAAGATAAAAATAGTAAAAGTAAAACTATGCTATATATGGAAATGATAAAGAAGTAATGTGCTTAGTTGGTTCTTATTCTAATGTAGTTATCGATATAAAATAGATAGAAAGTATACTAGAAGAATTTTATGGAATAGTCAATTTTTTTTGGATTGGATGCTTTTAGAGATACAAACACAAACATCATCCTAGGATGGTTACATTGATACTACTATCTAAACTTGATGTAGGTGTCTTGCATGGAATACCTAATAGAAAATAATGTAACCACTCAGATTCTTCTAGGTTTGACTTCACCTTTAGTCTAGTGCATTCAAATCTAGTTCATGAACTATCACTCCTCATCAATTTCTAAAAACCCTAGTTATTCATAATGACCTTGGGAAAAAATGGGTTAATGGGCACATTGTGTCAATATAACCCCAAATAACCTTCTCTTAATTAGCATTTCTTACATATCTAATACTCTAAAGAGGGCCTTAGACTGATGTAGTTCTCCCTTATGCGTTGGCTTATGTGTTGATCATGTAATATGTGTAAAGTAAGTACAATAGTGACCTAGCTTATAACTTGGTAAATATAGCTCTTGGGATGATCCTTTAGTAATTCAAACCTATGTATGTGATGTCCCTATGACTAATATGCAAATATGATAAAATAAGGAAGCTTTTCTCACTTGAGTACCTAATTGAATGCCTTTTATAAGTTATCTAGTGAGTAGGTTAGAAGTTTATAGGTTATATTAGGTGAGGGATGAATGAGGGTTGATATTGAATTTATATCAATCTTTTTAGAGAATTAAATCACATTAAATCACTTAGGTTGACCATTAGGATAAGTTTCATTTAAAAATTGGATAAATTTAGGGCACTAGACACTTACATCAGGGTAGGACACTTGCATCGATGCATATGTTTGTCCCAGATGTTAGTGTATAAGGAGTAGGAAAGTAGGTATAGACTTAGAACTTTATAAGGTGGAAGATTAGTTTTTAATCATTTTAGGAAAGATAGAAGGTTTGGGTCATCAATATAAGACTAGTTAGACTAAGAGATAAGCTATAGGGAACAAGATAGAGCAAATGCATGACTTCAAAATGTGGGAAAGGTCAAAAACTAAAAGGAAAAGACAAGGTCTGAGTTTGCCAAGTATATAAGACTAATGTGTTATATAATCCATAAAATAGTGTTTATATCCTCCCTTTAATATAGTAATGAAATTAACAATTTAAAGGAAAGGAATGCATACTTTTATGTGTATACCAAACCTTGCCTTTACTTGAGTCTAACTTGAGTGATTTATTGGTGATTAAACTAAAAAATAGAGCATGTTAAAATACATAATTAGTTCATATAATCTATAATTGAAATTATTCAAAATAATTTAAATTGAAAGAGCTAGGTTTAGGATTACACATGTATATCGATGTTACTATCTTGCATATTGGCAAGTTGATTTAAAATATGTATCATTGTAAAGATTTGAAACAATGAGTAGGAAAAATATATATAAATTTAGAAAGTGCATATATCTAATGAGATAGAGAGAGATAGAGATATTTGAAGGCACATTCCCCCAACATTGGTGAAAAGGTGAGTTGTCACCTAATATTTGAGATTAACTCAATTGCGCAACCCAATCATACTTGTAACTTGGTGAGCATGAGTGAACAAAGTCAAATCGTATTATCAAATTGGTAAGGATGGATGATAAAATCAAGTCCAACCTAAAAACTTGGCAAGATTGAGTGATTTAATCACCTAAACCATACCAAAACTGAACTAACTACTATAGTATATTGGCTCAATATAGTTGATAAAAGTACATCTTTAGTATTAGTGAATAAAAGTACATTTGAGTGGGTGATAACAGTCCTTGAGAGTACCTTTAAGTCTGAAATTTATTTCAATTTTTCAATATTAGGTGCACATTGAATAGCGTATGCACCTCAGATATGCTCATTCTAAAATTGTGTATAAAAATGATACCAATGTATAAAATTCTACCACAACTATGAATCTAAATTATATAAATTTGTTCTTCGTCCAATTAATAAATTATGTAAGTGGGAATAACATGATTCCTAAGCATTCCCCCACTATATATGGAGAAATATGAAAATTGGAATTAGTAGCAATGTGGAGGACATATTTATATAACATACCCCCAATAAATATAGGTGTGTCAAATATTGAATAAGTGTGGAGAACATGCTTCCAAATCATGCCCCCATTGAATTTGAAACTATGAATGTATAGAAACATGCATATATGACATGACCCCACTAAATTTGAAACTAATCTAAGTACCAAATACTGAGTGAGTGTGGATAACATGAGTCTAAAGCATGCTCCCACTTATTTTGAAAACTATGCCAAATGTGAGGAATATGCTTCTATAAAATTTCCCAACTGATATACCCCCACCTGATCTGAGGTGAGGGAATAATTTAAATTATTATTTACCTCACCTCAAAAGGATAAGACAACTATATAATCTATAAATAGAACCATGTAGCATATATAAGGAACATGTCTAGGTAGATATATGTTAAGAACCCATGCTACCCCTTCTTTTTTGCTTTGTTAGTATATTAGTTGTTATGGATGCATATTCTTTGTAAGTCATCCCATGAGCATTTTGATTTATCCCACATTCATGGGAAGTAGTAGTTTATTATATTAGACTTAGTATATAAGTAAGTGTTGAGTCTAATGAAGGTATCCACTAATTTATTATATTGATCTTGATCAAAGGAGGTTTCCCCCTTGAAGTGGCTTGTGATCAATATAATCCTTTAAGTGCTTCAGCTAATTATATAAATTTGTTATTTCATACATTTTATTTAATTTGTTGCTAGAGTATCCTCTCAATATAACATTGAATCACATGGAATAATGTGATCACATGAAGTCCTAATATGCATGATAAAGATCATGGTAACATCTAGATAGTAAAAATACAATCTTGACATTAAAATCAAGCACACATATAAGAACACTCAAAATTAAGTCAAAAGGTAATGGTCCAAGGAGACCATAAATAAGGGTCATTTTTAAATGTCACATAATTGAAGGGACCCGACTTTGTCAAATGTTCATAAAATCAATGATGACATATTTTAATGTCTATAAAACAAACAAAAACACAGTTAAATGTCATAGAAAGCATACATAGGCATGGGGGTTGTAAATAAAGGAACATATTCAAATGCTCAAATAATCAAGATAATATCAAGGGAAAACACTCAAGGAAGTGCATAAAGGAAAACATAATCAACTAGCATAAACATGTCATAATAACCCATAGATCAAATTTGGTAGCAAAAATAGTCAAGTGCATATCATATCAAGTACCCTATGTAATATATATTCATAGATAAAGTCATGTATAAGTAAATATATGATCTCAAAACATGATAATTTAGAGTCACCATATAATGATATAACATGTGAGTATCTTGATTATGTAGGTGGATGCCCCAATGTCCATATGACATGAGTCAAGGAAAGGTACAACATACAAAATAGGAAAAGATCATGTATCTGTGTATGCATGTATCACACTTTAGTAAAAATGTGACACACATGTATATGTAGGAGTAATTGATATGCAATCCATTTAAAAGGAACTAACACATAGATTCCAAAGAGCTAATAAAACATATAGGTGATATAAATGTTTTTTGTATTTATTTTTGAATGTTTTTTATTCATTTGTTATATTAGAATATATGATCATTATATGCAATTAAATCTGATTGGAAATAATAAGGCTCAATTATAATGGTCATGTGTTAATTTGGTTTTTACTTCCATTTCTAACACTATAACTGAATTATTCATGTGAGTATTATGTGTATCATATTCATATGTTGTGTAATCAGTATCATTAGGATCATACCAATCTATACTATCATTAGGATCATAACCATCAATGTAATCATTTTTATATTAAAAATTTAACTTCTTAGGTTGTTCTTGAACATGTGATATACCATTTAGAGTATCTATATATGAATATGAGACTATACCATACTGTGGTGGTGCCTATTTTGGTATGTCATTATTTGTATCTATGTGTACATTAGATGTAAATACCTTATTGACATCTTGATTTACATTGTTTAACTTTTGTTTATATGTATTTGGTTATGTACTTTTTTGGATATGGATTCAACTAATATGTAATAGGCCATGTAGGTATAAATAGGTCATGTGGTAAGGTATTGAGTGGATCAAGATGAAATTTGCTTGATTGTTCATCTGCCATATTAGTATTAGGAATAGTATCACCACTATCATAATCATTTGAAAATTTATCCTTTCATTGTTTGGTATTCACCAATAAAGGGAGATCACATGGTTTATTTTCAAGTGGTTTTGGTAGCTTTGGTTCCTTTGGTAATTTTATACCATTTGGAATTTTAAAAACCTTTGGTAATGAAATCTATTTTTTTATTCTTCGGGCCCTTCTCTTACTTTGAATTATCTTTTGGAATCCATATTTATTATATTGTCACTTGTGTTTTAGGAGAAATAATCATAGTGTGAGTGGTTTTCTTGGTTGATGTATCAATGATAGGATCACCACTGTGTTTGTAACTTTTTATTTTTTCTTCATTGTAAAACAATGATCTATGTGATGCCCATGTATTCTATGATATGCATAGTAGTATTTGGATCTTCATATACAATATATAGGATGTAATTTGATCACTTGGTTTTAAATAATTTCTCAAAGGATTTCACTTTGTATCTTAGTAACCTCTTGTATAATATTTGGATCACTTATTTTAGATGTGTTTTGTTATAACTTTGAATTTAGATAAGAAACATTGTTTGGAACAACATTAGTAGATGATAATACAAACACACAATTAACACTACCATGTGTTATATTTTAAATGTATGCAATCTAATTTTTTAAATCTTTTATTTATTTCTCATACAATGATTTGATCTTTTAGGGATTCAAAAATACAAACCCTATGTATTTGAGATTGATTATCTTCATTTAAAAATATAGGGTTGGCCACATTACCCTTTATATAAGTGATAGGTTAAACCTAGTTAGAGGGATTAAATTTATCACCCTTAGTGTTAGGATGAACAAGAGGCTCCTTTGTATTCATTTGGAATGTTCTAAAATTTGATATGACAATAGGATAAGAAAGGCCTATAAATGCTAAGGAGTAATCAATCATTGTAAAATTAAATGATACATCAATTTAAAATTATTGGATGGGTTTCTTAAAATTATGAGAGAGGATTTTTTATAAAACCTAAAAATGAGATGAACCCAACAAAATAGGAAAATACTAGTACATGTAATGCTTGTAGAGCTACATTTACTAAAAATAGTAAAATGCTAAATTTTTAAAATCCACATAATATTTTGGAAAATAAAAATAAGTTTATGTCTATATCCACATATTATTATAAATTTATAAGCAATTTTAAATTTGATTTGATATGAATCAGAAATAGGCTAAACAATGTGGAATGTTTCATAGGCAAACCCTAGAATATTCCAAATAAAAAATCAAAAAGGTTGATAAATAATGAATTTATTTCAGATATCTAAGGGATAATTTTAAATAAAAATATTATTTTTAATGAAACTCATAAATTAATTTCACAATGAGTATACCATTCATCTTGTATGACAATATTTACTAAAAATAGTAAATTATAAAAATAAAAAAATTTATTGAACTTTGGCAAATAAAAAGAGGTTTTTTAGTATGCTAAATTTAGTATAAAATACCTATAAGTAATTTTTAAATGGGATTATTTATATCTTGAAACGTAATAATTAATGAATAAGATGTTTTCAAGCATATGCACTTGAAGCCGTTGTGACCAGAGGAGGGGAAAACCCTAGGGTACAATTTTAGATCTAAAAATCCGTCACATCAAGATAAAAACTAGGAGGCTTGGAATCCATAGATAAAAAACTTGAATTCACATGGATCAGATTCACTAAATTTTTAACCATAAAATGTTCTAGATTGGGGATAACTAGGGTTAAAGGGGTAAAAATAGTATAGGGCACAAAGATGATAAATTATCTATAAAGTAGGCCAATTGGGTGCTAAACTCATATATAAACATGTGGTGAATTCATTAAACTGAGATAGACTAAAAATATTAGTACAACTATGCTAGATATATAAATGATAAAAATGTAATGTAATTAATTGGTTCTAATGTTAATGTAGTTATAGATTTGAAACATGTAGAAAGTTGACTAGAAAATAATTTTGAAATAGTCATCATATTGTAGATTGTATTCTTATAGAGCCATAGATAATAATGCCAACCTAGGATGGTTGCATTGACATTACTATCTGAAACTAACCTAGGTGTCCTATATGGAATACCTATTGGAAAATTATGTGACCACCTACATACTTCTAGGTCTAACTTCACCTTCACTCTAGTTCATTCAAATCTAGGTCATGGACTATCACTCTTATATTTGTAAAACCCTAGTTATTCATCTTCATAGTGACCCTAGGGAAAATGGGTTAGTGGGTACATGGTATTGAGTTGACCCTAAATACCCATTTATAAATGAGTGATTCCTACATAGACAATGCTCTGAAGAGGGCATCAAAATTATGTAGTTCTCTCTTATGTGTTATCTTGTGTGTGAATCATGTAATATGTGCAAAATAACTACAATAGTGACCTAACTTGTAACTTGGAAAATATATCTCTTGAGTTACTCTTTCAATAATTTATACCTATGTATGTGTTGTCCCTATTACTAATATGGAAATAAGATAAAATAGGTAAGCTTTTCTTACTTGAGTGCTTGATTGAGTGACTTTTGTAAGTTACTTGGTGAGTAGGTAGGAAGTTTCTAGGTTATGTTAGGTAAGGAATGAATTAGGGTTGGCATTATATTTATGTCAATCCCTTTGGAGAAGTAACTCACATTAAAGCACTTAGGCTAACCATAAGGATATGTTTCATTTATAAATTGGATGACTTTAGGGTACTAGACACTTGTGTCAGGGTAAGACACTTGCATTAATGCAGGTGAATAAGTTGATTCAAAAGTATATATGTGAAAAAATATAGTCTAAAAATAAAAATATATACATCCTTTTATGAATTACATAAAAATTATCCAAATTAGGGGATGAATTATAAGTACAAGAGAAGTTAGTGAAAGTAGTGGTGGTAAATTTATTAAAAACACCATTTTTTATGGAATAAAAATATAAAAAATATTTATTTATTATCCAAGATATTGTGTAAATTATCCACAAATAAATTACCTTTTCTAGTTACAAGAGCATATGGTGATATGTTTGGATGCCAGTGTCTAGGGAACATGAAAGTAGGTACAGACTCATAACTTTAGAAGGTGAAAGATTAAAAAAATTAATTATTTTGGGCAATATAAAAGGTATAGGTCATAAACATAAGACTATTTAGACCAAGAGGTAGGCCAAGGGGCACAAGATAGAGAGGATACGAGACTTGCAAAAGTGTGAAAGGCCCAAAATTAAGAGGAATATCCATGTTTTGAGTGTGCCAAGTATACAATACTAAGGTGTTATATAATCCATTAAATAGTGTCTACTCACACTTACAAATAGGAAACTAAAAGTAAATAATTGGAATTAATGAAATAGAATAAATTTTAACAAAAATAAACTATGCAAAAGAGAGATATACATAACTTTTCTGTGTTTAGTTAATTGTTTTGATTGAAAAAATGTAGAAACAATGATAAGGATGAAAACTCAAAATACTACTCGAATTTGATTCTAAGATGTAAAGATAGGTACACCTAGTAGGGTCAATAGTGATGGGTGTTTTCATCTTAGGATGTCATTTCCATAATTTTATAAAATGATAAAAATTAGGGGCAACCCTATACAGTTGTTATAAATATGTATGTTTGTAATAATTTCATCTTTTATGTCATGCAATAAAATGGTAGATAGCTTCTTGAAGATCAATACCCTAGTTTCTATGACACAAGGATATAAATGATATAGAGCAAAAAGTGGTTAGTGGTTGGAGTTATGTTAGACCCCAACACCCTACTATGTTGAGTGTTGCCTACATACCAATACTCTGAAGAGGGATCAAACCTCAATGTAGTTATCCCACCTAAGTGCTTTGTGTAATTGTGCTCCTTTGAATATATGTATACATATAGAGTTCGATTGAATAATTGATCATTCTTGGATAAATATATATAAAACTAAATTTAAACTTAACTAATGACTACTTGAAGAGCTTAGAAGTAGATTTGGAAAGAATATGTAACTTTTGTTCAATGTGTGCTTATGTAAAAAAGATATTGTAATAGAATTGATAAGCTTGTCAAGATAATTGAAATGAATGAACTGAATGTGATTTTATACAGATTTCAAGGGTATGACCACATGTTAGGACACCTAAGAATACAAAAATCAACCTAATGGAGGCTTTCATTTGAAAATATGATTGTCTATGTGACATACACACCAAATAAGTATGAGGACAAGACTACCTGGTGCCTTTAACCATATATAGAATTTTTATCCCTAAGGGTATACAAAATAAATCATTTAGATGTATAAATGTGTTTTTATAAAATGAAACATTTTATATATAATGGATGATTATATTTGAGATAAAATAGTTCTTTTCTAGTGCTTAGGGTAGAGTGTGGTATTAAAATAAGTATTGATTGATTGCATAGGTTAATTAAGGATTAAATGGACTAAATCAAACATGATCAATTATTCATGGCTATATTTTAGTTATTACACAAAAAATTAATGGAATCAAAATCATCCCTTAGAATACCCTTGTTGGAAAGGAAGAACCAAGCAAGTGAAAAAGTAGAAAACCTTCACACATGGGGAAAAAGACACCTTAAACCCTAACAAGGAGGAACAACCTTAAAATCATTTAAACTATAATAGAAAATAAACACCAATGATTTTTAAATAATAACCCAATACTAAAGCCATAACTACTATGAAAAATAATAACAACATATGTTATACTAACACAACTATTGAATCATAACATTGTCACCAAAATAAATCATAGTTGCTATCAAAAAATAATAAATTTAATGTCACCAAAAGAAATCAGCACTAACACCACCACTCACCATATATTATAGATATAAGGCCACACCAAAATGCACACAAATTAATAAGGATCCAAACTAGTAAATACAACAAAGACATTGTGTCATTCCTACACTCCTTTTATAGTATACAACACCCTCAAGTTATGATTTTTCATGTTAAACCCTAACCCTAGAGTTTCAATGATAATATATATTATAAATAGGATTTAATAATAATTGAATCATATCTCATGTATCATAAAATCAAGAAGATGAGAACTAAAATGAGAACCAATAAGATTTATCAAATATTTAACATATGTGTGTATGTATAAAACTTAATGTAAAACAATGTAAAATATAAAGGAGGTGAAGAGTATTTATAGAAAAGTCTAAGACTTACATCTCTTTTCCTATTGACCACACAAAATTTTGCATCTAATGAAAGTGGCATATATTGGTAGGTAATCATTAAATACATCCTTAGGCATGTGAACACACTAACTACACACTAACCTACCTTAATATAAAATCTAACCAACAAATTCAACTTAACTAAATGTGTATAATAAATATTTGTACCAACACCCCCATTAAGTGAAAATTAGGGAGGTATAAGGAAAAAATAAAGATTCTTAGAAACCTCATGGAATAAGTCCCAGCTATAAGTCTTGATGAGGTACCTATGTACAAAGATCAATAAAATACAATGATCTTAATAACTTTAGTAGAAAGGACCCAAGGAAACATTGCATACCCATCCCCTAGAACTATGGTGATAACAATGGATGTCTCTCATAAGGTGATAGAAAAATTACTAAAGCAAGTTATTCTCCAAAATGGTGATAATATTCATGATATGAAACATGGCCTAATCCACACTTAGATGATGTCGTGTAGAATGTAAGTGAATACCTAGTGAAAAAATCATAATATTTGCATTAATGGGATGATTATACTACTTGAAACATTGAAATACTATGGTAATTTGGATACCATCAAACAAATTTGTCTCCAAGATGATGTTATGAATTTTAATACCATAAAATATGGCTCAATGTTTTGAGTTATTATAGAATCAATTATGGATACCTATGGATAATTATTAATCTTAATTGATGATGGGGATACCAAATGTCACTCACAACATGAGATAACCATACTATGAAGGAAACTAACAAAAATACAGAAGCGTACACTAGGCATTTGAAAGATGAGACAAACTAAAATCAGCATATGGGTACTTAAAAAAAAAGCACGTAAGAAGATACCCATGTATATATGACTAAACCAAACTAATTATTATGTTAAAATTAAAAAACACACATTCACACATAGGTGATTATTTGAATAAAATAATATCTCCTATAAAATGTAATGTGACACTTAAAAGGGGCTTCAATTATCTCAAAGTAAATGGAATGAGTGGAAGTAGTAAGTTAAAATAACCACTGACTACTCAATATGGCAAATAAACTCACAAAAATCCAAAAATCATCATGCATGAGTGGATGAAAACCTACTACTTCAAAAACATAGAATTGATTGATTTTGGGATAATGAAAGTAAAAAAAAAGATCATCCTGTGAAAGTGTCAAAAAATACAAGGAATGAAGTAATTGTCTACACAAGTGGCCCAAAATCCACTACTTGATTAATATGTTTAATAATTCAAGAGTCTTACCAAATTTATGTCATGTAAATAGAGACAAAATTTACTCAATATCTCCTGACAATGAGGCCATGTTAGGTACCCTTCACAAGGTGAGAGAGAAAATAAAGTGCATTTTCAAAGCCAAGGGATTTGTAAAAGATACAAGAGAAATAAAAAAATTGTAAAATTTTATCATGGGGGGTCCAACCACCTATCAGACCAAACCCACCCTATGGTATTTAAAAAAACATATATGAAATAATGTACCAAAAATCATAAGAAATGTGCTATTGCATTTTCCAAGTGTAATAAAAATAGCCTCAGAAATGTCCATCCAAGACAAGAATTACACCATCCAAGTGTAGTAAAATTTCCATGCATTTATTCTACCAAGGAAAAGTCCATAAATTACCACACCATTGCATATAACTCTAAAAAATATCCAAGTTCAAATAAAATGACACATAATAATTCCAAATTAAACTCAAGATATGAACCTTAGGGTTTATCTACAATAATGTTATACCAAAAATAATTAGTTATGAAAATGTCCCAAATTTTACATCATTTCATCCACATCAAAAACACAAATCCATAAAAAAATAGGTGCTTCTTAATCCTCATATATCATGAGATATGACTTCTTGAGTCAATGTGGGTCCAAATTACCCCAAGAACATAACATAGAGTGACATGTGGTAGCACATATGGGTATAGTCAGTAGATTTACATGGTCGTGTGGATGACGATGTGGCATGGGTAAAGATGATGTTAAAAATATGTACATGTACAATAAATAAGTGCATCATGTAGAGTCGGCATGTATAGTTTGCATGTATGACATAAGTGATATCTACATTTATTATGTACAATCAATATGTGTTGAATATAAGGATTGTACGGACTATAAAGATAGATAAAAGTCTTTAAAAACCACTAAAAATAAAGAAAATTATTTAAAAAACTCAAAATATGTATGGTATATATCATTCCCAAGTGGGAGTTGAGGACCTTAAAAATATTGTCAAGTTTCTTGTTAGAAACTTATAAGGTGTATATAGTTTATCCCTAGGTTTGTGTTCCTTTTAAACAAATAGTGGTGTATGTTTTACTCAAATATTTTAAAACAAAAATGATTCTCAAAAATTCCTTATAAACTATCCTAAGATATAAAGCTAGCCTTCAATGGCTTTGGTACCATGTCAAGATCTCGTCTAACTAGGATTGAAGAATAAACAAAACATAACTCACATAAGATATAAGTGAGAAGAGGGGAACTAAAATGAGAACCAATAATATTTCTCAAATATTTAACATCTATGTGTATGTATAAACTCAATGTAAAACAATGTTAAATACAAAGAAGGAGGAGATTATTTATATAAAATTTAAGGACTTAAAACTCTTTCCTTATTGACCATACAAAAAGTGGCATCTAATTAATGTGGCACATGTTGGTAGGTAAGAAATAGATGCATCCTTGGGCATGTGCACTCCATAACTACACACTAATTATCCTTAGTATAAAATTTGACTACATGAGTCAACTAAACTAAAGGTGCATAATAATTATTTGCACTCAAATTCAATGAAAGGTGTTAGCAGAGGTTCGTAGAAAAACCCATCAGAACATGCTAAGGATTTTATTGTGTGAGTTTTGGTTATAGATGTATACAGATAGGGATATGAAAATCTGATTCATTATTTTCATTAATTCCTAGTAAATATTCATCTAAATGTAGGCTTTTATATAAGAACACACATCTTATTTTAAGTTAATTGCATATATTCAAATAGAATAGAGAAAGGAATGCACAAATAACAACTCAGACAAATATTTCAATGGAACCATAAAATGATCTCTATTATCTCATAATCATAACTCATAACTCTTTTCCTTTACAATTGAGTAGTATTTATAGAGCTTACAAAGGCTTTATCATTTTGCATTCCTAACCTTTTATTTTTATCTGAAGAGGTCTTTTCATATTCTTATATTTTTTTGATATACAAGCATGTGCTAAATACATAAATATATATATATATATATATATATATATGTATGTATATATGTGTATATATATATATATATATGTATGTATATATGTATATATATATATATATATATGTATATATATATATGTATATGTATATATATATATATATGTCTATATATATATATGTATGTATGTATATATATATGTGTATATATATGTATGTATATATATATATATATGTATATATATATGTATGTATATATATGTATGTATATATATGTATATATATATATATATATATATACATACATATATATATATATATACATATACATATATATATATATATATGTGTATATATATATATATATGTATGTATATATATATATGTATGTATATATATGTATATGTATATATATGTATATGTATATATATATGTATATATACATATATATATACATATACATATATATATACATATATATATATATATATACACATATACATACACACACACACACACACACACACACACACACACACACACACACACACACACACACACACACACACACACACACACACACACACACACACACACACACACACACACACACATAATACAAAATATTACACATCCCACAATTTTCATTCATACATACTCTTTGATTTTATAATTTAAAGTCTACTACCAACACTTTATTGAACTTAAACAAATTCCTCATCGTAAGACAAATTTAAAGAAAGTGTATTGTGATCTAGATCTGTTGGAGTTTCCTATGTTTCATTAAGGGGTTAGTCCAAAATAAATGCTCTTTATTATTGCTCAAAGTTTCATTTACTAGTTTCCACCTCTTGTCCACTACTTATCTAGCCTTTCATGTTTTCAACTAAGTAGTATACCGTTATACCACCATTTATGCATTTTCAATATATTAACATAACTAAGAAGCTACCATTTTATGGGGTTTCAACTTTCCTATCCCCATTCCTAAATCTTATGTCCTTCCCTACTTATACATTAGTCAAAATTATAAAAAATGATAACTCTCAGTACCTATAGAGATGGAGGAGGCATTGAGTTGTAGCTAGAGTTGAATCAGGTTACAAAGATGGTGGTGTTATTGAAGCTATTTCAAACAATGTTGATGTTGAAAAAGATTTTGTTGCAAATTTTTTTCTTGGTGATGGTTTAGCTACTATGGAGTTGGATGCTAGAATTTTTTATCGGGTGGAGGTGCTTGTTGGGTTGTTTTTTCAACTTTCCTAATTTATAGCTCTTGTGTGAGTTAGTTTGATGGAAATAATTATGGTTCATTGATTATCTTTACATTAAAGTTGTTCATATGTGATAAATATAGCTTTAACCATCTCCAATCTGCTAGGATGTCCCATGACCTACTAATCAAAGTGGGAAAATAAGTTTGGCTCTACATAATGGTTTAGAGTTTCTCATCCTTTGTGATAGTAATGATGAACATAGGTTGATCAACCCTAAATTGAATGTCTTGTAGCATCACTCCATATTATATGTGTACCTTTATTTATACACACCAATGAACTTTTTTCAAAGCATCTCATTTTCCCATGTGTGCATCTTCTCTATGACATTATCTCTTGAGGAAAAAGACTCTTTTATCTCAACATCCATATAATATGGTCTGAATGTTTGACCATCCATAGTTTCATTGGATTTATATACCCTGGATAATATAGCTTCACTTCATTACAAGTTTCTTGAATTTTTTTACAATTGATAATGTTGCAAGCAATTTATGTGTCTTTTATCTAGCAGTGTCAAGGACTTTGTCATATTCATTGAGGAGTTAAAATATTATTTTTGTTTCAAATTTCAAGTGCTGACCTTGTGCTATAAGTTGTTGTATTGTTTATGTATCCATCCAATCATTTATTCTCAACATCCTTGGCTACCATCTCAACCTCTAACTTATTTTTATACACCTATTATGCCTCATTTTCTTCATTCTCTTTCTTATTTATTGAATGTTCCTCCTATTATTTATTCTTATTCTTTTTTTATTTTATATTCTATTGCTCCTCTTCTTCTTTCCTCTTTTTCTCTTCTTCTTCTTTTTGGGCCATTTCTAGCTTGACCTTGTCCTTTTCTTCCTTTACCCTAGAATATTTTTATTTTTCCTTTATAGTTTCCTATTCTTTATGTTATGCAATTTTATATTTTGAATATACTTTCTCTATTTTATATTTCATAGTGGGTTGGTGTTATACAACTTGTTGTTTCACATTGGCTATCTCAAGAAAAACTATTTTGGGTATACACAATGAAGTATGGGGATATGGGTAAAATGATAGTGAAGGGGTTGGAGGGGGTGAAGAAGGAAGTGAGGAATGATGTGGAGAATGATAATGGGAAGGTGAAACAACCACTCTTTGATTAATTACCAACAACTTCACATAAATAGGTGGAACTTGAGTTTGATTCTTGCACTTAGATGCATGGGATTTTAGCACCAACTACTATATTATTTTTACTATACGTATTCTTCCTCTACAACTTATTTAACTATGATAAAGGTTTCCATGCATTATAACACTATAAGATATATATGTTTAGTTTGGTGGGTGAACTATTTATATGTTAGTTATTGTTAGGGACTTCCTTACTATATTGTTACTTGCTCCATCCCTATTTATTTTTCAATATTTTGTGGTGGTGCTGACACTATAGCTAGCTAAGAATTATGAGGCTAATGTTCCCTCTTATAAAATTGATGCCACTATGTGTTTTCTTTATTCCTATTTTATTACTATTTCCATAATGATGGAGTGATAAGGTGTAAGTATTTAGAATAAAATTAAATTTGGCACATAATTGCATAGGTAGTAGGTGCGAACAACTTTCCAAATGAAAAAATATTTTCCTCCTCCTCATCATAAGTGTCCTTACCAATACCCTCTAATATGGAGTTATAGACCTCCTGTGTAGTCACCCTAAATTATGATAGATCATACTCTACTATAATCTTTGTCATGATATTATCACTTAACCATGGGTTTACATTATGAGTATTATTATTTGGTGGAAATTTTTCGTGAGTTGGTGATTTCCTTTTTCCTATGACTAGTTGTGATGATGATAAAGATGGTTTTAGTTGGGTCTTTTGTTGTGCCCACACTTCTTATTATTTTGATAATGGTTACTCTACCCTAGGAGGCATAAATCACATTGGTGGAAAAAATCATGAAACCATAGATTTCTACCTCAAAACTTCTACCTATGCATCTAGAAAAGTGATAAAAAATGATATCATTATGACTAGTGGATTGGTGAACTCATAGATTCAAATATAAATCCCACTATGGAGTTTAGTGACTATGGAATGTGGTCCCAAATAATTCAAAGCATTAGTGGGCACACAAGGGTGAGAGGTAAGGAGTCCTTCAACTTCCTTCCACCATTGGTTGAAATGACCAAGCTTCACATAGTATTGCCTTGTTTGGGTCCATGTAAGATTCACAAAATTGGTGAGAAGCCAATAGTCTACATCAAGTCTGATGGGTCCATCAGGGGATTTCCATTAAGTAAATCAAAAAATTATTACCATAAAATATTATTGAAAGGTCTAAAACACATTTTTATGAACATTATCAATGTTATTAATCAACTTAGTTACCAATAACTCTAGCTAGATGAAGTCTTCATTGATTTAGATCATGCGATGTGTTATATGGATGACCCTTTTGGATTTTTGGTGTGCACTCTTAATCATTTACCAATACCTATTGGAGATGAATTTTATGAGACCCATAAATATGGTATTATACACTAAATCAATTGGAATACCTTTATATGCTCATGATTATTTATCTTTGATGTAAATTGATTGGAGGGATCTTTGTTTAATATTTTGCCATAAACTTTTGTCTTGTTAAAAGCCTAGTTATGTTTTCCATAGTTGTTACATTGATGTGGATTATAAAATCCTTTGAAAAGAGTATGTACCCTTCATTTTACTAACTCAAGAGATTCATCATTACTTCATCTATCTATCCAAAGGTGGGGAGCTTAAACATGCATTTTATGTCTGATATTCTTAGCTTATATTGTATGGTTAGGAATCTTGGTTGCAAGCCTATGGTTTTTTGTTGAGAAAATAATGTGGTCTTAGTTACATAAATGAAATCTAAGGGGTTAGGGTTGTGATATCTAGTTTTCATAAATGCAAACTGATCTCCATCTCTTACTTATGATAATTGGTCAATGGGATGAGTAGTTGATATCTATCCATTTTATCTAATTTCTAGTGATATCACATTGCAAGGTTTTTTCAAATAATTGTTGAAAATTTGATTATAGAGAGTTCTGATTTACTTCAATTTTTATAAATGTGTCTTCCCCTATATGCCCTTATATTTATATATTTTCCTTGCCCCATCTTGTTTGAGACTTCACACTATTTATTTTAATATATTTTCATGTCTTTATGCCTTTTTAATTTTATTTTTATCAATTGTTTTGATGTGACCTTGGTGTTCTGATTGATAGATTCATTGTTTCATCTTACAAACTTTGGTGATGTGATCTGCCACTTTTTCAATTTTAATTAATCTATTTTATTTTTCATTACTTGAGTCTAACACATTCATCCATTTTGGGAATGATTCAATATTTGGAGTGCCTTATCATTAACCATCTTGGTAGTTACTATTTGGTATATCTCCTATACACATTTTCATCAACACCTCATTCTAAACATTACTTCATTGACTTATGGGTTGATTGCTTTATGTATTTTCAATGATCTGATCCTTCCTTTTTGTGCTCTATAACTTTACCTTTTATAACATGTTATTAATGTATATGATAAAGATATCACACATAACATAGATACACTAAAAACCTAACAAAATATAAGAAGAACTATAAAATAAACAAAAACCCAAATTACATGGTTTTAATCGACACCCACTCTATTTTTATCACAAGATTTATAAATTTCAGTGGAGGTAGGACTTAAGCATAAAAACATTTACTCACCATAGAAGGATGGTTGCTTTAATGTCCCTGAACATTATAGTTCCTTCTTATTGATTTAATAATTCTAGGAATATTGGTGTATTAATCCTAATTTAGTTAAAGGGTTTGAGTAGTAAAATTAGTAAATAAATATGAAATAATTAAGATACTAAATTGTGTAAATTAGATTGTAATTTTGACCTTTCTAAAAATAGTAATAAGAGATGGAAAAGAAGACTTAGATAAAAACTGAGTGATACAGTTGAGACAAGGTCTGATATTCAATGTGCAAGATTGGGACACTATCACAAACTAAGATCTGATCTTCATTTTATAGTTGGATAGGAGCACCAAAACTAGATAGGAGTTGCACCAACACTTTAGTATACCTATACCACTATTATCTTGAGGATCTAAGATTTTTGGGTTTTGTTCACCAAGTCTGTGTGACCCTATCTATGGAGTTTTAGTAGATGGATGTTTATAGAGCATATTTTCTCTTCAAACCCTATGTTCCATTATGCTTTGACCAATTTAAAGAAAGAGGGGGGAGTTAGTGTATGTAAGATTCACTAGACATGGATCCACACCCCTTGTGTGGGCACACTTCCTACATACTAATACTCTGAAGAGGGATCAAATCATATGTAGTTATCCCACTTGATATGGTAAGTGAAATTATGAGTATGAAAATGTAGAATGTTAAACTAGATGTGCTTGAAGTGGTTAGGGACTGGTGTAAGGATTTGAATAAGCTTTTAAGTGTGTTAGATAGCTATATGCAGAGAATAAGGAAGATTGCTTGAGTAGTCTTGCTTATATTCTTGATTGCTTAGTGATAATTTCCAAACCTTTCCAAATGATATTTAAATGGGATTTTATATGGATATATTGGTTGTGGGTTGAATGTTCTCACATTAGGCTAATAAGGAGAAGGATGGAGAATTATAATAAATTGACTGTTGGGGCCAAAAATGGACTTAGACAAGAGAACTAAAAGTGGATAGGAGTGACACCGATGATATAGTCCTAATGTAGCACTATTGTCTTGAGTAGATGGGACCTAGGGGGATGGATCTATCATGGAAAGAGGGGTATGGCTCAACTAGGATCAAGTTTAGAAGGATACAGATGATTGAGAATCAATGAAAATATGCCTATGAGGGTCATGAGATAAATTAAGAGGGACCTAAGGGTTGGGTGTCATTAGCCACACTCAAGTTACCAATTTTCACATTTTACATGACTATATTCCCCCCAACCTTATTATAATGATACAACAAAGCCAAATACTAGCATAAAGGAAAAATAGAAAGTGTACCTAAACTTATCTACAATGGTTAATCTCATGAAGTTGTGTGATGTTTGGTGTTTGTAGAGAGAGCACACTATAAAGTGAAAATATATAAGAAAAACAAAGAGTAGATCAGTTCTTACTAGATACACTATATCTAAAATAATAATTTACAAGGTTAGGTAAGAGAGGGAGGAAGAGAAAGGAATGAATACATCTCACCAGGTACACATACTAATACAAAAACTATTGTGATGCTGAGTGATGTTGAGTAATGTTGAATGTGAGTTGAACCAAGAGTAATATCATGAATGGAGCTAAATTCTCAATTCTTCAAGAGTGGCTCAAGAATATAAAGGTTGGCCCTTTGACTCCATCATTTCCCACTAAGTGAATCTGGTTTATCATTCATGTGTTGATCGATGTTTGGATTGTGTGTCTAATTCCTCTAAATAGGTGGCTCAAGAATACAAAGGATAGCTAGTCCTTTGGCTCCATCATTGCCCTATGAAGTGAAACTATGAACTGATACTGATATGAAATGTGTGTCATATGAGATTAGGCTTGTATGAAATCCAATCTAAAACTAGTGCACTAGGCTTATATGAAAGCCACTCAAGAACTCAAGAATGTGGAAGTTAGGCTTCTATGAAAGCCATTCAAAAATGATGACAACCACCTATAGATGGAATAAGGCAAATAACTACTAAGAATACTTGTTTAATACTAAAATTGAAAAGGAAAATAAAATAAATGTGCCATCACTGGTGTCTAGAACATGGATTTTGATTTGGAAGTTATATCAAACACTATATCTAAAATTGAAAGTGAGAGACATCATGCCATGCATGATGACTCCTATATCTAGACTCTTTGAGAAAAAGTATACTAAAAACTACTAATTTTAAACTAGTCTAGCTATGAAAAATTGTAGTTGAACCTACTTTTCTACCTACTTCTAGAAATTTTGGTTTTTTTTGTTGTTTGGACAGGAACACTAAACATTCACACTAGTGGCACTAGCATTGTAGTCCAATTTGGGCACTATTATCCTAGGCTAAAATTGTTAACTATTCTGATAGTCTCACTATTTATTTGGTCTATTTTGACTATTTTAATGTTTGGTTGTTATTTTGGGTATGCTAAATTTTACATTTTTTACTGTTAAGAGCTCTGATCTCTATGATAAAATTCTTATTTGTTTCCCCCTCTTTTGAAGGTAGGAATTATGACCCTGTAATGACTACCCTCAAAAGAAAGAGACCTAAAAGTGTGTTATGCTACAAAGAGACATGATATAGCAATTATAATTGACAATATATCTCAAGATATATCATGATTTGTATTGAGAGCTTGTTAGATCAATAAGGGTATGCCTAGATGGATATAATAGTGTAATAACATGTGTAATGTATTGAATTGGAAATGAAAGTATAGTTATTTGTTCGTTTTTAGTTAGAGGGATGGATCATGATGTCTATCATGGCATCTAAGAAAGCAAGATAATGCAAGATGTGGAGATCTTATCTCTTGCATAAGTATAGAGGCACCTTACTCAAGATGTAGCACCTTAGATTGGAGAAATATTATCTCTTGCATAAGGGTTGCCACATTAGGAGATAAAATTGTACTAATTTTAGGTAGTGGCATAGAGGTAGGTTGGATGCTATAAGGGATTGTTGAGACATAGTTTCCCCCATAGTGTTATTTGTAATTAGTTTCTCTATGGTTTGAGAATATTGAGCATTATTCACTCTTTTTTCTTCTTCTTATAGTATTTTAATCATGTTATCTTGCATGTCAGAGTGTTTAGCTAAGAGTTCTTTAAGTTCCCTTTTATTTGTTTAATCAAAACTGGTATATTGGGATATTGTTGAAGTAGGAAAACAATTTGATATTTTATTGAAGTTTTAAAAATAATTTGTAATAGACAAAGTGCTAAAAAATGAAAGTACTAAATACAGGAAATGTAGAGTCCTAAAAATAGTTAACTAGAAATTGCATAAAAAGGATATGAAATGCAAAAACATGTAAGATGATACCTCAAGAATCAATGGGACCTAGTATATGCAACTAGGGTTTGAAATATAATTATTTGAATAATTCACTATGAAAACTTGAATTTGAAAGTGAATTTCTAAGTTAGATATGCAAGTAAAAGTTTAGAAAATTATTGGAAAATGCTTGATTGAATAGGACCTAGTATGTGCAACTAGGGTTTTGAAGAATAAATATTTTTGAAAATTACTATTCAATTTTGAAATTTGAATGTATTTTTTAATTTAAATATGCTAGTACAAAATTAAAAAATTATTGGAAAATTATTGGGAAAATACTAGGACCTAGTATGGGAAACTAGGGTTGGAAAGAAAAATTATTTTAAAATTACTATGAAATTTTAAAATTTAATGCTAATTTATAATTTTATTATGGAGGTAAAAAAAATTTAGGAAAAATTATTATGAAATTTACCGTAGGGTTTCTAGGGTTTTTATGCACAAACGAAGTAAGTCAGGTTCACCAAATGATTTAACAATTTTGGGAATATTAGTGTATTATTCCTAGTTTCATTAAAGGGTATGAGTAGTAAAATTAGTTAAAAAATATGAAATAATTAATCTAATACTTTTTTTAAACTAGATTGAAATTTTGACCTTTCTAAAAATAGTAATAAGAGATGGGAAAGAAGATTTAGCTAAGAACTGACTAATATGGCTAAGACAGTATCTGATATTCACTATGCAAGACTAGGAAATTATTGAAAACTAAGATCTGGTCTTCTTTTTTAATTGGAAAAGAGCACAAAAACTATATATGAGTGGCACTAGCACTATAGTCCATCTCTATCATTGTTGTCCTAAAGATCTAAGTTTTTTGGGTTTTGTTCACTAGGTCTATATTACCCTATTCATGAAGTTTTGGTAGTTAGATGTCTATAGAGCTCCCTATAGAGAAAATTTTCTCTTCAAAACCTATGTTCCATTATGATTTGACCAATTTATAGAAAGAGGTGGGGGGGTTAGTGTGTGGAGTGGATCCATACCCTTTGTGTGGGTGCACTACCTACATACCAATACCCCAAAGAGGGATCAAACCATATGTAGTTCTCCCACATGATGTGCTTTTTGAAATTATGTGTATGAAGATGCATAATGTTAAATTGAGTGTGATTGAAGTGGCTAGGGACTACTGTAAGGACTTTAATAAGCTTGTAAGTGTGTTGGCTAGTTGTATGTAGAGAATAGAGAAAATTGTTTGAGTAGTCTTGATTGTATTCTTGCTTGCTTAGTGATAATTACCAAACCTTTCCAAATGATATTTGAATGGGATTTTATAATGATCTATTGATCATGGGTTGAATGTGCTCACATTAGGCCAATAAGGAGAAGGATGGGGAACTAGAAGAAGTTAACCATTAGGGTTAAAAATAGACTTAGACAAAAACACTAAAAGAAAATAGGAGTGACACCCGAGCTATAGTTCTAGTGTGGTGTTATTATCCTGAGTAGATGGGACCGAGGGGATGGATCTCTCATGGAAACTGTGTCTGGCTCAGTTGGGATCAAGTTTGAAAGGTTAAAAATGACTATAAATTAGTGAAAAGATGCCTATGAGGGTCATGAGAGAAAACAAGAGGGACATAAAGGTTGGGTGTCATTATCCATGCTCAAGTAATAAATTTTGTCATTTTATATGACTAAATTTATGATAATTTTTGGAAAACATATGGTCCTTTCCTCTGAATGTATAACTTCCCTAGATGCACATGAAATATGCTATCATATAATAACACTGACTATTTTAAGCAAAACTATTTTGCATGTTAATATCATATCATGCCTTATGGATTTTTATTTATTTATTACATCTAACTTTCTCTACATTTGGTTTCTTCTATGCAATTTAAATACAAAAACCTTGTCTGAATTGAGTCTTGATCTCCTAGTTGCATTATCAATGCAATTCATAGACTAAGAACTTTGTATTTCATTAGCATCACTTCTTCCATTTTATAGACCAATTGAAAATATTGAATCATATCATACATTTATAGTTGGTCGTGTATGCCCATAGGATCATAGGAATTTGATCCTCCTAGTCATCTCTCTACACATTACATATTTTCATAAACATCTTCTCAAGAATTTTGTTTAATGTTTTTACTTGGACATTAGCTTGAGGATGATAAGTCATGCTCTGATGATGTGATATCATGAATTAATCAGTTAGAGTATTGATGGTATTATTTAGTAATTATACTCTTATAGCATTGACTAGCTTCACAATACATTCAAATATGATTATGATGTTATCGTAAAAAAAATTGGTTGCATATTTGGCATTATAACTTATTGTCACTATAGCTTCTACCCATTTTTTAAAATAATATGTCACATAATTACATATCTAGTATGATTACACTTGTTAATTGAATTAATATACCCTATAAAATAAATTCCCCATTGTTTAAATGGTTACACTACTAGCATTGGATTTAGAGGCATTTCATCCCTTTAATGTAGCCTTCCTACTCTAACAAACATCACATTTTATTTCAACTCTGTGTGCATCCTAAAACATAGTAGGACACCATAAACCACTTTATAGTATCTTCATCATAGTATATTCTCCTATGTAGTGTCCTCTTATACCTTCTTAATGTCTTATTCTAGTAAATGTGGTCTCTCATGATCCAAGGCTACTTTTCGAAGAACATCATCCTTACCCATATTGTAAATAATCCCATTTATAATATTGAATGTCAACACTCTTCCAATCAACTATTTTTTATCTTTCTCCACATAGTGCATAATCAAAACCCCTTATCCCATAAATTTGGCTATCTTTCATATTCTTTAGGATAAAAAATACTTGAAAAAATGAGCATTTGGTGACTCATCTTGTAATTCTTATATTTATTCACCATTTATTATGTGACTAAGATTATTCATCCCCACATTTTCTATTCTTAGTTTGACATTAATTTTAAACTATAATTTTTGAAATAATATTAACCACCTCGATATTCATCCTCATATCATGGACTTATTCACCAAATATCATAGAGTTTGGTGGTATTTAGAGAATTCAAATTGTTTAGATAGAAGACAATGCCTAAATTTCTATAGTGAAAACACCATATCTATGCCTTCTTATTTTATAGTAGTGTAGTTATTCTTAGCCACTGATATTTTCTTGATTACAAAGTGAATGGGGTGATTAAAACCCCCATGTCTAGGTTGGTCCAACGCAACTCCTACAAATCTCCTAAAGCATTGACATTGACATTAAATGGTTTACTCAATTCATAAATACCAATGTAGGGTTTGTTACCAATATCTACTTCAAATATATGAAGGTTGTTTAACATTGATCAATCCATTCAAACCTTGTCTCTTTACATGGTATATTTCTAATGGAGTTGATATAGTTGAATGCCCCTAGATGAAATTATGGTAATATCTAGTGTCCTAGGAATGATAAAAAATTAAGAGAACTAAAAGGAGGTGTCAATCTTACAATGACTCCAATTTTGTCTTGGTCAATGAGAATACCATGACTACATATTATGTGTCCTAATAGAACACCAAAAGGTGTAAAAAATAAAAATTTCTTAAAATTTGGAACTATGAGTAGAGCTCAACATTTTTATAACATATGTCACATCTTGGAAAAGTGATATTTGAATAATGAAAGCATAACTTAATCATCTTATAGACACTATTTTATGGATATAACACCTTAGTCTTATACACTTGGAAAACTCAAAACTTTGTTTTTACTCTCAATTTTGGACATTTCTCACCTTCCAAGGTTTCACATATGCTCTATCTTATTCCCATTGGCCTATCTCTTTGTATGACCAATCTAATTTTGATGAGCTAGACCTTCTATCTTTCTTATAATGCTTAAAACTTGCTTATATTTTCAAGTTCTAAGTATGTACCTACTTTCCTATTCCCTAGACACTAGCATCCTAGATAGACATCTACATCAATGTTAGTGTTCTAATCTTACATAGATTTCCAATTCCCTAAAGTCATCTGATTTACAAATGAAACACCACTAATTGGCTTATATCATTTAATGTGAGTTACTTCTCCAAAGGGATTGATAATAAATATAAGATAAATCCTTATTCATTCATCACCTAAAAAACTTGGTAGACACTCAAAAAGACATAAGGAAACTTATTAAATCAATTAACCAAACACTCAATAAAGAAAAGCTTCCCTAATTTCTCTTATTTTCATATCAGTCATAGTAAAGCACATGTATAATTTTGAAGTATTCAAGGAGTAGCCAAAGATCTATATTTGTAAAATTGCAAGCTAAGTCATTATTTGTACTTATTTTTCACATATTACATGATTCACACATAAGCCAAAACATAAGGGAGAACTACATATTTTAGGCCCTCTTCAGAGTATTGTATATGTAGGTAGCACTCATTAATAGAGGGATCTTTGGGGTCATATCAACATTTTGTACTCACTAACCCATTTTTCCTAGGGTCACTATGAAGATGAAGAACTAGGGTTTTACAAATTCATGAGTAGTGATAGTCCATGACCTAGATCTGAATGTACTAGAGTAATGGATAAAAAAAACCTATAATCATCCAAGTGGTTGCATCTTTTTCCAATAGATATTCCATTTATGACACCTAAAATAGGTTTAAGTAGTAGAATCAACACAACCATACATAATTGATGCATTCAAATCATAATTTGGTAGTTTTTGTAGAAATTTTTTCTATTATGCTTACATGTCTCATTTATTTTTCTCCTCAGCTTCATTGGCTATTGTATTAGTCATAGCTTTCTTCTTCTTATCAAAAAGCTTCTTTCTATTTATTCCAGACATCTTTGGTTACCAACTCAACCACTACATTATTTTTATATGCATCTTTCACCTCATTTTATTTCTTGTATTTCTTATTATGTGTAGCTTCCTCCTATTATAACTTCTTCTTCTCTATTTATTTTATATTCTACTACTCTTCTTCTTTCCTCTTTTTCTCTGCTTCCTCTTTTTGGGCGTTCTCCAGCTTGACCTTGTTATTTTCTTCCTTTGCCCTAGAGTATTCTTATTTTTCCTTTATAGTTTCATATTTTTTATGTTGTGTAATATCGCCTTGTGAATAGATTTGAATTATTTTATATTTCATAAAGTTTTGATGATATACAACTTGTTGTTTCACAATGGTTGTCTTAGGAAAAACTATTTAGGGTATACACCTTGAAGTATGGGTATATGAGGATAATGATAATGAAGGGGGTAGAAGGGGTGGAGAAAGAAGTGGGGAATTATGTTGATAAGTATAATGGAAAGGTGAAACAACCACTCTTTGATTATTCACCAGAATCTTCACATAAATAGGTGGAACAAGAGTTTGCTTCTTTCACTTAGATGCATGGGATTTTAGAGCTAGATTCTGCTCTATTAATTGTCCTCTATAACCTCTTGCACTATGATAAAGGTGCCCATGTGTTATGACATTATAGGAGATATTATTATAGTTTGGTGAGTGCATGATCTAGATGTTAGTGGCCTTCTTGGGACTTCCTTACTATGTTTTTGCTTGTTCCATCCTTATTTATTGCTCAATATTTTATGGTGTTGCTATCACTATAGTTGAGGATCATGAGGTTGATGTTACCTCTTGTAAAATTGATGTCATTATACATTTTATTTATTCCTCTTTTGTGACTATTCAATAATGATGGACTAATAAGGTTTAATATTTTGGACTAAAACTATAGTTGGCACATTTTTGCATAGATGGTAGGTGGGGACTACTTTCTAGACAAAAAATATGTTTCTTGCACTCATCATAAGCGTCCTTACCAATACCCTCCAACATGGATTTATAGATCACCTATGTAGTGACTCTAAATTGTGATAGATCATACTCTATGGTAATATTTTTCATGATCTTTTCACTCATCCATGGGTTTAAATTGTGAATCTTATTATTTGGTGGCAATTCTTTATGAGTTAGATCTTTCTTTTTTCCTATGACTAGTTTTGATGATGACATAGATGGTTTTGGTTGGGCCTATTATCATGCCTAAAATTATCCTTGTTATTATGATAATGGTTTCTCTACATCAAGATTTATATATCATAGTGGTATAATGAATCATGAAACCATAGATTTTAGCCTCAAAAATTTTGCATGTGCATCTAACATAGTGATGAAAAATGATATCAATGTGACTAGTGGCTTTATGAACTCACAGATTTAGATCAAAATCCCATTATGAAGTTTAGTGACTATGGAAAGTAGTCCTAGATACTTCAAAACATTAGTGGACACATGAGGGTGGGAGGTAATGAGTTCCTAAACTTCGTTCCACCATTGGTTGAAATGAACAAGATATGCATAGCATTGTTTTGTTCCATGAAAGATTCACAAAATTGGTGGAAAACCAATAGTCTACATTAGGTGTAATGGAGCCATTAGTGAATTTTTATTGTGTAACTCAAAGAATAAATACCGAAAACTCATATTTAAGGGCTTGTGACACATTTTTGAGAACCTTCTCAATGTTACTAATCAACTCAGTTACCAATAACTCTAGCTAGTTAAATTCTTCATCAATTTGGATCATGTGATATGATATAATGATCACCCCTTTGGTTGATTAGTGTGCACTTTTAATCATTTAAAAATACTTCTTATTGATGCATTCTATGAGAACATTAATTGTGGCATCATCCACTAAATAAATTGGAATTGCTCTAAATGTTCATGTGTATTTATCTTTGATGTATAAATGGTTTGAAAGATCTTGGTTTTATATTGTGCCAAATACTTCCCTCTTATTAGAATCATGGTTAACTATGTCATAGTTATTGTATTGATGTGGATGGTAACATCTTTTGACAAGTGTATGGCCCCTTCATTTTATCAACTCAAAAAATTTGTCATTACTTCATCTAGTTATCCAAAGGTGGGGAGCTTGATCAAGCATTTTGTGTCCCATCCTCATAGCTTATCTTGTATGGTTAGTGATCTTAGCTACACACCTGTAGCTTTTGATTAAGAAAAAAATGTGGTATTAGTTTCATCAATGAAATCTAAAGGTTTAGGGTTATGATATCTAGTCTGACTAAGTGTGATATAAATCACCAAATCTTCCTTGTGAGAATAGATCAATGGGATGAGTAGTTGAGATCATGTCATTATTTTTCTCAAATAAGTTTTTGAAATTTTGACTATAGAGAGTTCTCATTTACTTCAATTTTTATAAATGTGTATTCCCCTATATTCCTTTAGATTTATATATTTTCCTCACCCCATCTCATCTAACACTTCACATTATTTTTTATGATATATTTTCATGTTGTTATGCCTTTTTACTTTGATTTTTATCAATTTTTGTGATGTGACCTTGGTGTATTGATGGATATATTCATTGTTTCAACTTATGATATCTGGTAATGTGATGTGCTACTTTTTAGCTTATAAATAATTTATTTTATTTTACATTGCTTGAGTCTAACAAATTAATCCTTTTTAGGAATGATGAAATATTTAGAGTGCCTTGTCATTAATCATCTTGGTCATTATTGTTTAGTATATCTCATATGCACCTTTTGATTAACACTTATCACCTTATTTTCAAATTAAATTACTTAGATGTTTACATAGAATGATTATATATCACATAGAAAAAGAAAATATGAGATATCACATAGAAATAATTGATAGTAGAGTATAATAATTGATAATATAGAAAAATCACCTTGATGGGGAAACCTCCATATTAACTAAGAGAAAAATACTTAACATGATGATCAAAGACTAACCACTACCTTGTATTTATAATCTACTTAGCCATGGTTATCCCATAGGCTGACTTAACTAAGAACATAGAGAAATATAACAAGAGTATAAAATAGGTATGTAAGCCACATTTGACCACACATATTCTTAAACAAACCAAAGGTTAAGGTCATAGCATGCCCCTCCCCTTCAAAACAACATTTTCCTCAATGTTGAGTCAACTCTGTATGTTTTTGCACAAAGGATTCATCCTCCTAAATGGCATCTTCATAAGGTGGATTCTTCCATTTGATTAGGTACTCCTTAATTTCTCTATAATGTAACTACTTAGTAAGCATTTGAAGGATCACATCAAAATCAATAATAACTCATCCTTCCTCATCCAATTTTGGTAACTCAATTTTAGTAGTAACTCTATGTCTAATGACTTTCTTTAGGAATGACACATGAAATACTAGATGTATGTGAGTGGAGGAAGAAAACTCTAACTTGTAGGCCACATTACCAACTTTTTTCAAGATCTGATAAGGCCCATCATACTTAGGAGACAAATTGTTTTCTTTTTTTATATTGATTTAAGGACATATACTTATATGGATACAATCAAACAAAGACCCAATCACCAATTCCAAAATGCCTCACTCCTATGTTAATCTATGTGTTGCTTCATGTGATTCTAAGCCATGGCTAAATTTTCATTTAAACTTGCAAGGACCTCTTATTAATGGTGAATATATTCTTAAACTACATAGATCTTAGGATGGACCTTCAAGGTTAGAGTGATGGATGGAGGGTGTATCCATATAGTGCCAAAAAAGGAGACATTTTAGAAGAACTATGAAAAAAATTATTATACCACCATTCAACAAGTGGTAACCAATGAACCCATTTATCTTATTTATCAAAAACAAAATAAAAGAGATATCCTTCTAGACATTTATTGACTACCTCAATTTATCCATCTGATTGAGGATGATAGGATGAACTATGAGCCAATTGGGTGCCTAAACATGCAAATAACTCAGTCCAAAAATTGCTATTGAAAATGGGATCTCTATCATGATAATGATCTTAGAGGTACCATGTAATTTATAAACTATATTGAGAAAAGTAGAAGCTATTGTAATAGTAACAAATGGTTGTGATAAAGAACAAAAATGAGCATACTTACTAGGATGATTTACCATAACCATGGTAACATTTTAACCATTAATTATTGATAACCTTGTAATAAAATTCATATACACCTCTTCCCAATGTTGGCTAGGGATGGATAAAGACTATAAAATACTTGGAGTTTTGATGGTTTCTCCTTTATTTTCTTGATAGATCATACATTCAACCACATATTTCTGGACATCCCCCTTGAGTCCTTCCCAAATAAATCTTACTTGATTCTATGATAGGTTTTCAAAAATCTTACATGACCCCCAATTAGAGTTATATGAAGCTCTTAAAGGATTGTTGTTTAAGAAGATAATTTTTACATAGTTATAATTTGTCTTTATACCATAATGCATTACCCTTCCATGTGAATTTTTCAAATCCACCCAAACCTTGATAAAGATTCTAAATCAAATCATGAGTATCAATATAATTGTCTTATTTTGATCATACATCCTCCAACAAATCTACCTGTAGAATGGTCATAGCACATAGCAATGCCTCAACTGATTCCTCCTTCTTGGATAGTGCATCTACCACTACATTATCCTTGCCTTTCTTATAAACTATTTCAAAATCATAACCTAACATCTTAGTTGACCATTTCTATTGTTCTTCAGATGAATACCATTATTACAAAAAATATTTGAGACTATCATGGTCAGATTTTACTTGAAAGTGATGACCCATCAAATAAGGCCTCCATTATTTGACTACATGTAAAATGGCCATCATTTCCTTCTCATAAATGGGCTTGTGTTGATTTTTACCCTTTAGTTGATGAATTTAAAATGCAAGTGGTATACCTTCTTGCATGAGTACAACATCCATACCATACCCATATGTATCACATTCAACCATAAAAGTCTTGGAAAAATCAAGAGTGGCCAATACTAGAGTGGTGCACTTAGCCAATTTCAATTGCTCAAATGCCCTGGTAGCTATATCAGTCCATTGAAAGGAGTCTTTCTCCAACAAAGAGGTGAGTGGGGATATAATGCTACCATAATATTTGAAAAACCTATGATATTAACTAGTTAACCCTAGAAATCCCCTTAGTTACTTGAGTGTCTTAGAAATCATCCAGTCCACCATTGCTTGGATTTTTCAAGATCCACTTTCACTCTTGCATGTGAAACTAGATGAGTCAAATACTCAACCTCATAAGCTCCAAAAGTACATTTGGAAGGTTTGGCATACAACTTATGTTGTTCTAGAATTGAGAGTACCTATTTCATATGGTGAAAATGGTCTTCCTAATTTTTACTGTAAACAAGGATATCATCAAAAAATAATAGAATAAATTTCCTCAAAAATGGCCTAAAAACAATATTAATCAAACTCTAAAAGGTGGATGGTGCATTTGTTAGCCCAAAAGACATAACCAAAAACTCATAATGGCCCTCATGAGTCCTGAAAGTAGTTTTGGGTATGTTTTCATTATGGATCTAGATTTGATGATACCCATAATTCAAATCTAACTTGGTAAAATAAAGAACACCATTTAATTCATCTACCAAATCATAAATGATAGGAATAAGAAACTTATCTTTGATAGTGTAATTTTTGAGTTGTCTATAATCAAGACACATCCTAAAATTTTCATCTTTCTTTTGCACCATGACAACTAGTGAAGAATGTTCACATTGGCTATGGTGAATTATTCCTACATCCAACATCTCCTAGACCATCTTTTCAATTTCAATTTTTTGGGCATAATGATACCTGTATGGCTTGATGTTGGGTGGTGTACTACCAAGATTAAGTTTGATATCATGATCATGTGTGTAACTAGGTGGAATTCCTTTTAACATGTCACCAAAAAAATTTGAATGGGCATTAATCACTTGTTGTAGATTAGGAAGTGTAGATGGCTGAGTTAGCTGAACTTCCATGGAAAACAAGCCAGCTGCAAATCCTTTAGAACCCTTTTAAATAATCTTTGTCATTTTATGGGAGATAATTTTTTCTAGAGATTTATCCCTTAATACCCTTAGCTCAAATGTACTTCCCTTAGAATGAAAATGCATGAATAATTCCTAGAAATTCATCTCAATAGTGACTAAAGTGGTGAGCCATTGTACTCCCAAAACAATGTCAACTACCCTTATGGGAATAACAAACATAGAAGAATCCAACAAGTAATCTCCCATGGATAGATTAATACTATGTCATTTTCTTGAGTAGTTGACAATACCACCATTTGCAATCATGCCCTAAAATTCTAGAGTAGATAAATGAAATAGGTCAAGTGAGTAAACAACTTACTATTGATGAAGTTGTGTGTGATCCTAGAATCAATAAAAATAGTGACCTTATATTTATTTAGGAAACCCACCACCTAAAGAGTTTGGGGAGTACTAATACTTGAAATGGCATGATAGGAAATAGTAGTTTAAGAGTCTTTAGATTCCTCCTCAGGACCTTCTTTATCCTCACTAATTGCCTCCTCATCATCATCCTCATTGGCACCTTTAATGTAAAAAAACTTCTTTTCATCATAATGATGATCTTTACTCCATTTGTTGTCATAACCATAACATAACCCATTTTCTCTTTTCTCCTTAATTTTTCAAGGTGTTAATCTAGTGGCTTGAGGATATGATGGTATTAGAAAGGTGTCATCATGACTAGTAGTAAATATTTTCCATTTGACCATCTCTTTTTCCCCTACCATGCATGCTCATGGGATAGATTTTGATATATATGTTGGGTTAAACATCTAAACCTCCAATTGGATGCTATCTTTGAGACAACCCAAAAATAGATCAGTCAAATTTTCCTCAGTGATGTCTTCTACCCATAAGGATAGATTCTAAAATTGATCAATAAAATCCTTCATAATTCTTGTTTTCCATAGTTTAGCTAACTAGCTAAAGTAGTTATTAGAGACATTATTCCAATAATGAGACAAAAACTCATTAGTGAAAATATACCATGTAACAAGAGCACCATTATTTTTATTTTGAGTACACAAGTAGTGATACCAAATGAAGTGCTCAAGTTCTAGATACAGAGATGTCATTATCACCTTTTGAGAACTAAGAGTTTAATGCAGATCAAATAAATTCTTAATTTGGGTAATATAAGTGAGAGGATCCTTACCATCAAACTTACACATGTCCACTTTTGGAAACATTAGTTTCAAACTAGAATTGGAGTTGTTAGTGTTAAGAGGAAGAGGACCCAAATGATGAAGTAGAGGGTTATTTGACTATAACTGAGATGAAAGGGTAGCCAATTGAGAAGTGATCTGATTCAATTGATTGTGAACCCAATTAATCTCTTTGTACATCCATAAAACATTAGTTTGAACTACCATAAAGTCATCATGCCCCACCAAACCCTTTATGTTAGCTTGAAGTTAAGAAATCAATGGATCTAAAGTTCTAGATCCCATGTCTCTAGTAAGACTCTTAGGAGTTTATTTCCCCCCTTTTCTACCCCATGTAGAAGGACTAGATATACAAATCCTAGGAGGGTTTTTACCCCAAAAAAGTGTACCAAGAGATGGTACCATTGCGATCACCTCACCAAGACAAATTCAATGATTGCCTTTGTACACTAGGGTAGAAATTTTAGAACCAAAAAAGTGCACCAGAAGAATATACCATTGAGATCATCTTGTCAAGATGAATATAATGACTATAATTGTGGAAAGCAAAAAAAAATTCAAAATTTTTTCTTACTTTTTTTTTTCAAAAAAGTGTTTCAAAAAATACTATGTTGACAGAAAAAATTAATTCTTCCCAGATTGGAAGTTGTGTTTTTTCAATCCCTCTCTCAAAACTCATACCTCACTAGATTTGGAAAAACAACACCATAAGAAACTTGCCAAAATTGAAGCTTTAATACCACTTGTAATGAAATTCTTATATGTTCACACATAACGATTATATATCACATAGAATAAGAAAATATGAGAGATCACACAACAATAATTGACAATAGAGCAAAATACTAGATAATATATCAAAGGCAATTTGAGGGGGAAACCTCCAAATAATGCACTAAGAGTAGAATACTTAACATGATCATCAAGGACTAACCACTAACTCTTATATATAGTCTACTTAGCCATGGTTATTCCATAGGCCAACCTAACTAAGAACATAGATAAATGTAACAAGAGTATAAAAGAGATATGTAAGCCATAATTTAGCCACACATATCCCTAGACACACCAAAGTTTAAGGTCATATCACATTCCAAAAATTACTTCATTGACTTATGGGTTGATTACTTTATGTCATTTCAATAATATGATGTATCCTTTTCATGCTCTGTGACTTTGCCTTTTATAACATGTTCTTAATGTCTTTGATAAAGATATTCTACACAACATTGATACATTAAAAACCTAAAAAATATAATAAAAACTATAAAATAATGGTGGTGGGGCTTAATCATGCAACCATTTACTCACCAAGGAAGGATGGTTCCTTTAAGGCCCCTGAGCATTACAATTCCTTCTTTTGGTACTTTATGGATAACATATGGTTATTTTCACTAAATTTATAGATTCCTTGGATGCACCTAAAATATGTTATCATATAATAACATTGAATATTTTGGGAAAAAATACTTTGTAGGTATCAATCATGCCACATCTTCTGGATATCTTTTTTTATTTATTGCATCCAAATTTCTCTCCATCTAGTTTCTTCCATGTGAGTTAAATAAAACAACCTTGCCACATCTTCTGGATATCTTTTTTTATTTATTGCATCCAAATTTCTCTCCATCTAGTTTCTTCCATGTGAGTTAAATAAAACAACCTTGCCTCAATTGAGTCTTGATTTCCAAGTCACATTATCAATGAAAATCATATACTAGGAACTATGTATTATATTAGCATCACTTATTCCATTTTATAAACCAACTAAAAAATATTTAAACATATCATATATTTATATTTGGTCGTGTATGCCCATAGGATCATAAGAATTTGATCCTCCTAATCATCTCTCTACACATTACATATTTTCATAACCATCTTCTCAAGAACACTATATAATTTTTTTTTCTACCCATTGCCCTGAGGATGATAATTCATTCTACTATGATGTGATATCATGAATTCCTAAGTCAGAATCTTGATGGTGCTATTTAGGAAGTTTGCTCCTATATCATTAACTAGCTTCATCAAATATTCAAACATGGTTATGATGTTACCATAAAATTTTTTGGTTGTATATTTTGCACTACAACTTGGTGTTATAGAATATTCCACCACTTTTTTAAATAATCTATTACATGATTATATATCTAGCATGATTTTGATTATTAAGTGAATTAATAGACCCTAAAAAAATAATTCCCCATTATTCAAATGGTTGCACAACTAACATTAGGTTTAGAAGCATTTCATCCCTTTAAGTTAGCCTTCCTACTAATTTACAAGCATGATAGTGTCTTTTAACTCTATGAATATCTTGAAATAGAGTAGGCCCCCACAAATGACTTTGTAATATATTTATCACAGTATATTCTCCTACAAAGTGTCCTCCTAGAATTCTTTGCTTTATTTTTCTAGTAAATGTGGTCTCTCATGATCTAAGGCTATTTTTCAAAAAATATCATCCTTACTCATATTTTAAATAATCCCCTTTATAATATTTAATGTCAATTCTCTTGATATCAAATTATTTTTATTTTTCTCCACATAGTGTGCAAGAAAAACCCATTGTTCCAGAAAGTTGTTTATCTTTCATATTCTCTAATATCATAAATACTCTGACAAATGATCATTTGATGACTCATCCTTTAATTATTATATTTATTCACCATTCCTTACATGACTAAGATGATTCAGCCCCACATTTTCTATTCTTATCTTGACATTGATTTTAAACTAGAATTCTTGAAATATAATTAACCACCTTGATATCCATCCTCCTAGCATGGGATTATTCACCAAATATCATAGAGCTTGGTTTTCCATAAATAATTAAAATGGTGTATCCAAAATATAATGCCTAAATTTATATAGTGCAAAAACCATATCTAGAGCTTCTTGTTCTATATTAGTGTATTTATTCTCTATTGATAAAAGGTTCCCACTTCCAAAGTGAATGGGGTGATCCAATCCCCCTTCTCCCCATTGGGCCAACACGGCTCCTACTAATCTCCCAAAGCATTGACATGGACATGAAATGGATTACCCTAGTTTATAAATACCAATATATGGGTTGTTATTAATCTCTACTTAAAATATATGAGGGTTTTTTGGCATTGATCAGTCTATTCAAACCTTGTATCTTTAGATAGTAATATTTCCAATGGGGTTGATATAGTTACACCCTAATGAAATTATGGTAATATCTAGTGTCCTATGAATGATCACACTTAAAAATATCTAACAATATGTGTTAATCCCATAATGACTACAATTTTATCTTGGTCAATAATAATATAATCACTACATACTACATGTCCCAATAGAAAACCAAAAAGTGTCAAAAATAAATATTTCTTGAAATTAAGAACTATGAGTAGAGCTCAACATTTTTATAACATAAATCACATCTTGGAAATGTGATATTTTAATAATAAAAACATGACTCAATCATCTTATAGACACTATTTTATGGATTATATAACACCTTAGTCTTATACATTTGGCAAACTCAGACCTTGATTGTTCCTTTTAGTTCTGGACCTTTCCCACCATCCAAAGTCTCACATCTACTCTATCTTATGCCCTTTGGCCTATATATTTTCTTGAATAGTCTTATGTTGATCACCCATACCTTTTATATTTTCCATAATATTTAAAACCTACTTATCTTATACCTATGTAAGTTATGAGTCTCTACCTACTTTCATGTTCCCTAGACACTAGCATCCCAAATAGACACCTACATTGATGCTAGTGTCCTACTCTAACATAAGTGTCTAGTTCCCTAAAGTCATCTAATTTTGAAATGAAATACATCATAATGGTTGGGAAAAGTTATTAAATGTGAGTTACTTATCAAAAGGGATTGATATAAATATAAGATCAACCCTCATTCATTCCTCACCTATAAAACCTAATATGCACTCAAAAAGACTTAAGGCAACTTATCAAAGCACTCAATCAAGCAATAGATAAAGAAAAGTTTCCATATTTTATCCTATTTTCATATTAGTCATAAGTAAAGCACATACATAGGTCTGAAGTACTAAAGGATTAACCTAAGAGCTATATTTTCTAAGTTACATGCTAAGTCACTATTGTACTTATTTTGCACATATTGCATGATTCCCACATAATCCAACATAGAGGATAAATACATTAGTCTAAGGCCCTATTTGGATTATTGGATATATAGTCATCACTCATTGACAAAGGGGTCTTTGGGGTTACTTTGACATTGTGTGCCCACTAACCCATTTTTCCCTAGGATCACTATTAAGATGAAGAACTAGTTTTTACAATTTCATAAAGAGCTATAGTTCATGACCTAGATCTAAATGTACCAAATAAAATGTGAATATAAACCTAAAATAATCTAGGTGGTCACATCCTTTTCCAATAGGTATTCTATATAAGACACGTGTCAAGTTTAGATATTAACATCAATGCAACCATCCAAGGCTAATGCTAGTGTGTGTAGCTCCATAAGCATTCAAACCAAAATTTGATAACCATTCTAGAAGATTATTATAGTTTGATTCTTACCTTTTTTAAATCTAAAATTGTGTTAGCATCAGAACTAGATAAGTACATTACTTCTTTGTTACTTCCATATCTAGCATAGTTGTACTTAATATTTTTAGCCTATATTGATTTAATGAATTCAACATATGTTTATAGCTAAGTTTAGAACCCAAATGGCTAACTTTAGATATATTTTATAATATTTATGCCTTGAACTATCTCTACCCATTTTACCCTAGATAGCCCTAATCTAGACACCAATTTAGGGTTAAACATTAGGTGAACTTGATGTTTATGAATGCAAACATTTTATATTCTTAGGGATTTTAATCAGCTAGGGTTTCATATTACTATACTTTTTCATTTCCGACTTATATTATTTTTCATGCAACCTAGGCGTAGTCATAGATTTGGTGGTGTGTCTATTGAACACATTGAACTTCCTTTACCACCATCAAATATGTCTAAATCTATTGAAAGACGTAATCCTATGGATCATGATGAAACTAATGAACATGAACAACTATAAGTAATTTCATTTGATCATCAAAACCCTGAATATCTTGATGAGATCCTAAAAACTATATTAAAAACAAAAAATTCAAAAGGTTTAGTTGAAACATACCTACCCTTTAATACATTAAAACCTAATATTTTTAATGGGGTCATGCGATATGTTATTCAACCTTCATTTCCTAAAAACAAAAACACTATTGCTACATCTACCATGGAATTACCAATTGTTTCAATTCAAATATTGGTCTCAATGCCTTTTACTACTCAAACGATGTTTAAATCCCCTTTGGTGACAACTCAATTTTTAGATCTAAATCCCAATGGGTTCGAAGTTCAAGCACTCCTTCAAGTTATAAAGACCTTGGAGGATAAAGTTACAAACATTGAATAAAATGCTTCAAAGTCTCCTCATGTTATTGATTCCCAAGATGTGTTTCATAACCCTCTTACACTTGAGATATCTTTACACCCTTTGCCAACTAGTTTATTGCACCTAAGTCCACATTTTATGATGGAAAGGGTGTTCCTAAAAAACATTTTTGAACCTTTTATGTGGCATGCCTTGACTATGCCTTTAATGATGAACTTTTGACCAAATTATTCCTAAGAAGCCTTGAGGACTATACTTTGAGGTGGTTCTATGAATTATCTCTCCAACCTATGAAAACATTCAAACCTCTTACAAATCAGTTTTTAGCACATTTTTTCATTAATATTTTTGTAAAAAATATTATTCTCAAATTGCCAAAATCAAATAAGGATCAAATTAACCTATCAATGAATATGTCTTAAGGTACAATACAATTCTAGATAAAATAAATAATCCAATGAAAGATAAGGAGTTGTAATAAATATTTAATCAAAGTTTGCTTTGTCCTTTACATGAGTCCATTGTTTTCAAAAAGTTTAAATCTTTTGATGAGTTATGTCATGTTGTACGGGATAGTGAAATGAATCTTATTTTATTAAATAAGCTCAAGTATGTAGAAAACACATTAGATACATCTAAATCTAATGCCAAATTTACAATCAAACTAAATTATAAGGTAAAACTTCTTAAGCCTAAAAGGGAAGCAACCACCACAATTAACATAGTTTCACAGTAGCCTAATTTTTCCTATCTAATGCACCAAAGAAATAAGTTACATGCTTACCCGAGTCTCCCATTTGATTACTCTCATGGATATTAGAGTGTCATATTATATCTCTCCATCATCCTATAGAGGTTGATATGAATATACCTCTACCCAAAGGATATGATATGAATGCTTATTATGATTAACACTAGGGACCAGGACATTAAGCAAATAGATGTTTTACCTTGAATCATAAGATCCAAGACCTTATTGATAACCAAAAGATTACATATGATGATCCTCCCTAAGAATCAAGTCTAAAACCTGGTAATCACCATAAATAGAGAATATTTAATAATACTTTACAAGGCCATTTTAAGATGGAACCAAAAATGAAAATGACATATAATGCACATCCTCCTACATCACATTATGGGCAGCTATTAGATAGGATTATTGGTATTTATACATAACATATAATTATTGTAATTTAGAGACCTATTACTTTTAATAATAGTGAGGTTAAGGATGATGACTCTAATCTTCATTCTTTATTCATTCAAACATACCTTGATAAACACCTTATATGCAATGTTATGATTGGTAATTATGGGAGGGATAAATTTTGCACCATGAAATTACTTATGCACATGGGTTATATGCATCACAATTTGGATCCTTATACTATATTAGTTAGAAAATTTTATGGGACCTCCTAGAAGGTTCATGGCAAGATTTATTTACCTCTAGAGGTTGGTTTGAAACATATGGTTACTACCTTTTCATCTATACATTCCATAAGAATATTTGATATGTTATTGGGAAGACTTTGGATCCATACATTTTAAGCATAAACTTCTATAGTGCATGGGTGTATTAAATACAATCATGCTAGTTAGTTAATTAAAATTTCCATAATCCCATATGAGCATCCTCTTGATAAAAAGACACTTATATATAGATAGTTAATTACCAAGAATACTAAGGCTAATTCATCATAAAAGTGTAATAAATAGGTAATACCCTTTATTAGGTAGCCAATAATTGAGATACCATTACATAAAAAACATATAATGGATCCCATGAAATCCTCATCTACTATGCACCATGTTCAAATATCTAGAGCACCTATAAATGTTAATATTTATAATATTCCAAATATATCATAAAGTGATCAATGATGGGTTTTTTAAACCCCTAATCGTAATACTCCTACTATTTAACCAAGACCATAAAGTTCTATTTTACATATGTAGGGCGTCATAAATACTAAAGTGATAGATATTACACCTATACATGATCCTCAAAATCATCACTAGATTATTACATGAGGTTCATAGTGGGAGATATTTATGATCACCCTTTAGATGGGATCAGGGGATAGTCTTTCCCTTTCACAGACCAAAAAAATCAAAAAACACTCAAAAATCCAAAAATATTTTAAGCATAAAACATGTTTTATTAGCTCCTTAGAATCTATGTGTTAGTTTCATGTTAATGGGTGGCATATTAATTACTCCTACATACACATGTGTGTCATGCTTAATTTGAGTTTGATACAGGCATACATAGATACATAATTTATTCCTATTTTGAATGTTGGGCCTTTCCTATACTCACATCAACAATATGTTGGGGGCATCCACCTTATTTGATCATGGTACTTCCAGGTTATATCATTATATGGCCACTTTACATTGTCATGTATTGAGCTCACATACATACTTACACATGCTTTTATCCATGATTATATCATTCATAGGGTACCTGATATAATATGTAGTTGATGTTTTCTATTAACACATTTGATCCATGGATGACTATGATATGTTTATATTGGTTTATTTTACTTTCCTTTATGTACTTCCTTGAGTGTCTTGCCTTGATATTTTCTTGCTTGTTTGAGCATTTTAATATGCTCTTATTTGTGTCACTCGTGCCTATGTGTGATTTCTTTGAAATTTAAATATTTAATTGATTATTTTATGGACATTTGAATATGTCATCCTTATTTTTAGGACATTTTACTAAGTCATGTTCCTTAAATTGTGTGGAATTTGAATATGCCCCTTGTTTATATGTCTCTTTAGACCATTGCCTTTTGAATTGATTTTGAGGGCTCTTGTGTGTGTGTTTTATTTGCTTGTTGATCTTGGATTATTAATATCTATATGTTTCCATGATATTTATCATGCATCTTAAGCCTTCTTATGATCACATTCTTCTTATAGACACCTAAATCTAGCCATCAATGACCATCAATCAAGATTTTGACCAATTTCCACCAAAATGCACAATTTAGCCTAAGAACACTAAAACACATTAAATGATTTTAAATTGATATATTGATGTTTTGATTTTGGCCAAAGTGTCATTAAATGGGGTAATGAAATTTATGAAGTAACTAACTTTGATCAGATCATTTCGAGTCAAAATGACATTTTCACGCATGAGTGCTCTAGATTTCTCTTTTTTTATCAAATTTAATGTACAAAACATATGCCTTTCTATTTTGAATTGGAAACATCCTAAATGGGATAATGGTTAATATGAATCTAACATAAAATTTAAATTCCAATCTAGTCACATTTCAAGTCAATAATATGACATGTTGACTAATTTGATTAATTTGTGCACAAATTACCAAGGTTTTACATCAAAATTGACTAATCATGTTTAAGGATAATTAAACCAAATCATGATATTAATTTAATTTTCCATGCAAATTTTTGAATATTTTTTTTTATAAATTTATATTGAATATCTACATCATCAAATGACATCATTTCTTGGAAAGACATCCCTATGCCATAATTGCATAAAATATGTCATCAAGCCACCCTATGCCTCATCAATAACTCCCATGCCTCTTAACTTCCCCTTCCTCCCAAATATTTATGAGGGATATTTATTAATTTAATTACATAATTTGGATTAATTCATGGCCACACATCTTAATCTTGAGATGGATGGTCATGGTTGATCCTAAACCATTTCAAAAATCTATAAATAAGAGGCCTTGCCTATTGATTTTTAAGCCTTTTTTATACCAAAATTATAATTCCCAAATGCATTAAAAAATCCATTGAAATTAGTGTTATAATGTCAAATTATTGAGCCAAGCCAAGATAAATCTAAACATGGTGCCAAAGAGAGATGGAGGTAGCCACACTTCATTGATGTAGACTTCATGAACACAAACTGAGTAAGCCATTTCAACAAATTATTTGGAGCATCCAAGGAAGGTGAAAGAAGGTTCCTTTTGCATTTTATTTGTGTTTTCCATTATATTCTTGTTAACCAAGATCCCCTATTGAGATAGAATTAAGGTGTTAGCTATTAGTTTGTTATTTTGATTTTGATTTCATATACTAACATAATACTAATCACCCCTTATTACAATCCTATGTTCATAAATGGCACACCTGATGGGACTTAGACTCACAAATTTAGTCAAATTTCACCTATAAGAAACATAATAACCATTGTCATGCAGGATCTTGAAGTGTGGAGGCAAACAAGATAAAAATTTGAGCAAAAATCTATTTTTTTCTAAGCCACAATTTTGTTCTTATGACTCTCAACCCAACTCACCTATGCATCCAAACTCACCTATCAACTCAACTTACCTATAATACTAACTCACTTATCAGCCCAACTTACCTATCAACTCAACTTTCCTATCAACCTAACTGACCTATTAGCCCAACTCACCTGTAAACCCAACTCACCTATCAACTTAGCTCACCTGTCAATCCAACTTGCCTATCAACCTAACTCACCTTTGCAGCCTAACTCACCTATACATCCCAGCTTGACTGTCAATCTAACTCACCTATCAACCCAACTCAACTATTAACCCATCTTGACTATCAACTTGAGAGCTCATTTTTCAAAAGTCCTTGTCTCATCCTCTAAAGTGCTTCAAAGCAGGTGGTCCTAATATTATTTTTTTAGGTTGAAAGGATAGTTTGGAAGCTAATTTGGGTGTTTTAACTAATAATAAACTTCAATTTGGAGTTTTAAAAATAACATGGTATAAATCATGCACACTTCAAATTTGGTGCCTAAAATGAATCTTTAACATGCTAAATCTTGAACACTTCAAACGTTGGGTTTAAAATGAATGTAGGTGCTTATTTTTTCATTTAGTATTTTTGTTGTTTTAATATTTACATGTTTTTACAACTTAAGACCAAGGTATCAAAATAACATCACCAAAATTTTATTTTAGTGCTTAAAATTAGACTCATTTGTCAAGTTTGTATTCAATAGATGATTAATTAATTGATTGGTAAAAAGAAGGTTCGTGTGTGTATGCTCTTCCATCCTTCCCCTTTAGGGAAATTTTGGAATCAAAAGTGTCATCCTTATTTCAAACATGACTAGTCCAAGGCATAGAAATAATTTCATCTAAAGCAGTCTCCAAAAACATGTAATAGTTTGGGTAATCATAAAATGACCATAAAGTCCTTCTATTAGTCATTTATTTTATTGTATCTTGGCTTGTGAGGGAGACTTCATTACATCTCATAAGTTATATAGGTAATATTTAACTTAGGGTTTAATATCCTATCACTGACTTCAACCACTCCCACTAAGATCAGAGGTTTGAGTAGTTAAACCACCTTCTAGTTTTGGAGTTGCACATGGGATGTATCTGCACTTTAGACATTGCACTACACTGAGCAAGCAATGGATATAGTGGTTGTAAAAAGTGAAAGACCTTTTTTCAACAAAATAAGTGCCATAGAAACCTAATTTAAGTGTGTTTATTTTGTAATGTGACATGAAATTCATTAGGAAATTGATCCATTTAGACATTTGAAAACTTGTAGATCTTAGACAAATCCACACTTACCACATAAGTGTTGTTGGTGCAAGGTGTGATTCAAGGTCCTTACCATAGTGATATCATTTGAGATAAGGGGGGTGGGTTGTAAAAACCCTACTATATAATTCACATTTTACTTTTTTGGATGAACACTAAAAAACCTCTCAAATGATGTATATTGATAGATTCCAATAATACCAAGCAACCTTGTCAGTTTGGGACCTAAGAATGATTAATTAGTTGGTTTTATCCTAGATTACATTATTTATTAGAGTTAAAACTTGGTGTGAAAAAATTAAATAAACCAAAACACATATTCCTTATTTTAATTTGAAAAAATAAGTGTTATGTTGCCCACGTGAATTATCAATTTGCCTTGTTCAAAGTTCATCAAAACTTGGAGTCATATCATCCACTTTGGTGTAGTTATGTTTCCCAATTGAGTCTAGAATTTTACCAAGTATTTTTTAAAGTCCTTAATTTATAATATAAATTCTAAATTTCACCTTTAATAATTTCATAGGGCTGATGTGTTAAGTGGGTTTTCCATTTGCACTAAACTTGAGGGAACTTAGGTTCAATTTCCAATTTGGGTTGAAGATCGTTTAAGACTCATAATCATTATCACCATTTGGTAGACTTAAGTCATTTTCCATTGAACACTTTCACTTTGAGTATATGCACCAAATTTTTTTGTGTTACCATCCTTTTTCCTTTAAGATCATTTGAATACATACTTTTTTACCTTAGAGATATTGTCAAAACTCTAAAGGTATATATGTCATTTGAGTTAAGAAGGGTAGTGTTATGCTACCAAATTTGTGTAAAACCATCTTTGCCTTAGAGATTTTTTTTAAAACAAATAATTTATCACATATTTTTAGTAGTATATAATTCTTACACTTCCCAAAACATTGTTTCATAGACCATTTTTGCATAGAGTTCAATTTTTTACACATTTTTCAAGCCAATACAATTATACCTTTGTGAATATTTGTCTAGCATAATTACAACATCCACATTTTTCTAGAATATTTGTAAAAATAACCAATATTTATACCATTATTTATGAGAAAACAAACTATCTCTAAAGTGTCTTTTGTTTCATACCTTATACCTATTTGATCGACTTCATGTCCAAGAGTCAAATGCCTAGTTTTTGTTAGAAGTGTTTAAAATTTGTTAGATTAAAATTTAATCTATTTTCAAAGTCTATTTTTAATGCTTTTCAGAAAATATTCCTATAAAATTCTTTGTTTGAGCCTATATTTTGATGCTTCATTTGGCTAAAAGACCTAGCAATGGTTTATTTCCTAGATTAGACTGAGTTGAAACACTTCAACCTTAGAGTTTGACATTTTGATTTTTGGTCCATTTACTTAATATTTTTGTATAAGACATGTAACCTTAGATACTTAAATTTATCTTGTTTTATCACAAATCATTGCATAAAACTTTTCATCTTTATGATGAATCTAGACTAATTTAAAATATCATCTTTTAGACATTGTCTTTTTAGATTTGTAGAAATCTCTTCCCTTTCTATCACATAAAATTCACTATGGATCCCAACATGTATTCCTACACTCATAATTAACTCATGTACAATTCATGGATTAGGAATGTGGTTGTGCAAAAATAAATGGTGAAAGACCCCTACACAGATAATATTTCTTATGAGATGGATCCTTATCCCTCTGATAGTACTCAAATAAGGGCACAAAACCAATATCCATTAGTTAACTATTTGGTTAATATGAAACCCTATTTATAATAAGACCAATAAAAAACCACACAATACCTAGCTATGATACCTAAAGTTAAAGATTAAATTCCTAAAAAATCATACTCTATTAATATGCCTTTCACATATGATCCATTTTTATTTGAGCATCATTTATTAGAGAACAAAGATGAGATTTTGGTTAGAGACATAGAATTAGGGGATAAGTTCCAAGTAAACTTCCCTCATGAAAGTTTACAAAACCTAGTAATAATTCCTCACAACATATTGTATAGTCAACAAGCTTCTTCTAGCAATCCTTTAACTCTAGTCCAAATGATGTATCAGGGCCCTAATATGCCTAACAAAGGAATGAACCTCATGGAAGACCACTTTAACCAAATGTAGGTAGCATATCAAATATACCTAAATCTAGCATGTAATTTCAATTAGATTGCCATGGTGAGTAAACCTTTTATTGACTTAGTTCCTTCAATAGGAGTTTTGATAAAGCTAACTAGTCAAGACAATTAGAGTTTAGACCCATTCATAAAAAACACTTCGATAAACAACTTGTTTCATATACCAATTATTGAATAAGTGTCTTCTACTTCTATGGAAAATAATGATCAGAACATAATGGACAATGTGCAAGCAATGTCTAGTCCAAATCAAAGTGGTACTAATACACAAAAAGCTAGTAAAACATGTCTTTAGTTAATACCATGAGTGGATCTACAAACCTAGGAATGGGACATTTCGTACACCAACCTCAACCAGATACTTCTAATCCTCAACCAATTACTTCATCAAGCACACATCCAATAGGATCAGGTAGTCAACTAACAACCAATGGTGTGCCTCAACAACAAAATGTGAAGAATCGTATTCCTCCTCAATAGGTGATGAGTAGAATTTCACAATAATAGGAATAAATGAATATACAAATGTGGAAGAGGTTGAACATATTTTGACCTCAACTAGGGGAAACTAATGTTCCACCTCATCAAGTTGTAGCAAACATACCTTTTTATTCACATACCAATATGCCAATTAAAAACCAAATGATGTTTAATTAATAATTTATTCATATTGGTTAGTGATAGGTGCCAAATATCCAACATGCATCCACTTCCCAATCAAGATTCATGTAATAAGGGGTTTTTAATGTCTCTCAAATACCTTCTAGGCAAAAATTACCTTTTGTATAAAACATACCACAAGTTCAAAGATAAGGTCTTGGTTCACAAGTTCCCACTCAATAGTAAAGTCTGAGTAGTTGGTAACATATACCTATTCAACCACAATAGGCATAGTATAGTTATATCCCTCCATCCCAACCTTAAAATCTTCCAATTCAAACCTTCATTGCCAACCCAAACCAAAATATTGCATAGCCAAACATGCAATTTTAACAAGCACATCATAATCTACATATGTAAATTCTTAGATCATTTTTCAACCAATCCAACATATACCAAAAAATGCCTCCATCATACCCTAGCCAAAGTGTTTCACTTATGACCACTCAACCTTCTACTTAAGCCCATATTCCCACAACTTTCTTAGAGCAAGAGTTACAATAAATTAAGGATGTAATTTTGGCCATCCAAGTAGGGAAATAGGTTAAAAATTTTAAGTTAGATGATGTGTGTTCCTATCCTTTCAATATGGAGTACTTATAGATTCCATTTCCTCTAGGATATGAGCCACCAAAATTTGATAATTACAACGAGAAAGGTGACCCCAAATCCCATTTAACTAAGTTCTTTGTTGCATGCTATCCAGTGGCATATAATGATATATACCTTTTGTTGTTGTTTTCAAGGAGCTTATTTGGAAAAGCCTTGGAGTGGTTCTTAAAGTTACCTAAGAATTTAGTAACTAATTTTGATGATCTTTTAGATAATTTTGTGCATCTCTTTTCCTATAATCTTGAGCATGATATTTCATTGGTTGATTTGATGCAAGTTAAATAAAATGCCAATGATATTTTTTCAAGATATCTACAATGATGGAGAGAACATGAAAGCTAATTCACTCATAGTTTACCAGATAAATATTTATCCACTATATTCACTAACAATTTGCATAGTGATATAGCCTATCATCTAGAACTACAATGTGCACATACCTTTAAAGAAATCATTGACAAAAATTTGTTGATTGAGTGAATGCTCATTAGTAATGAGTCATCAAGATTAATTCAAATAATTAGAACTTGGGTACTAATCAGGGAAGTAGCCAAAATCAACATCCAATCCAAGCACAAACATCACAACCAACATAAGCCAATAACCAAGATAGACCAAAGCAATTCAACCATAATAGGAATGTTGTGGGAAATTAACTAATCAAGTTATGTCATGTCTAAATTATGCAAAATCATTTGTACCACCTTTTAAACTTAATCCTGCCTGATAACCTCTCCAACCAACACCATAAGCACAATAACCAAGACCCACACAATAAATGCCATAACCTTTACCATACAAAACCCTCCTCTAACTATAATTGTGCCTACACATTGAGTTTTTAGTGACCTTGAAGAGCCTATTGAGTCTATATTTCAAAAAATTGCTTCCACTAATTTTATTAGTTCACCTATACCAAAGCATTATCTGTAAGGCATCCCTTATCTTGATTGGTATCATGAAAATGAATTCTATGAATATCATTGGGTCAATAGGCACAATTTATGAATATGTGTGCAAATCAAGAGTTTAATTTAAAATATGTTGGAGAATGAGGAGATCACATTACATGGTGGTGCTTCCACCTCCAATTATACTCTTGGCATCTATCAAAAGCCTTTTCCATAGCATAACCAACAATAACAATGATGACAACAATAATATTTAGTACAACAATAAAATCAATAGTATACAAGTCAAAGGTAGAACTAATAAAACTAGAAAAACTAAAAAATTAAAAAATAGAGCCAAAAACATTAAAAAAAAAGAAGACAAAACCAAGGTCATAATGGTAATAACCAACAAACCTACCATATAATTACACATGACTATAATAGGGTTGTAGGTCATATTACAGGGGGTAGCATTAATACCATCTCCATTAATCCTAGTTGAGAATCAATCAATCTAGACCATTTATAAATAATGTCACTCAACCAAATTACATGGATAATCCTTCTTTGACTTGGGAACACACATAGGCAAACTAGCAAATTGGGACTTCAACTTTTGGACCTTATATCGAAAACTCATCCTTACCCCAATACCACATACAAATGCACTAACAACTAAGACTTTCTTATTTGGCCTCACACCATTACCACCATTTATTAGCAATCATGGTCTTTTATTTAATCTTTATTGTGTAATCACAACTCAAAGGTTAAATATTACCATCCCAGGCCCATAGCCATCTATCACTTTGCCCATTATCCAACCAACCACTCAACCTTAGAATAATCAATTTACCATTGACCTAGAAAATAAGTTTGATATTGTGGAATAATTGTAGAAGAGACCAATCCAAATCCCCATTTTAGATTTATTACGAATGCCAACAATCTAGAAGAACATTTTGAATGAGTTTTTAACCCAATCTACTACTTATAATGACATATCCCCTAATAAATTTTAATCTTTGGTTAGACACCTAGCTCCTACCCAACAAGTCACATTCAACCAAAGTGATATGTCTTCCCTTGGCTCATTTCATAATAATCCATTATACATAGAAGTTTATATAAAGTGTCATAAAGTGAAACATGTCCTTATAGACAATGGATCAAGCGTCAACATAATGTCTCTAAAGCTCATCAAGCTTCTTTGATACACAATGGTAGATTTCCAACTAGAAATGATAACTATCAAATCCTATGATAATTACGAGAGAGAATCACAAGGAACCATTAGCCTACCATTTATCATTTGGCCTTTAACCCATGATAAACTTTTCCATGTGCTTGTTCTTGAGTTATCATATAATATGCTTCTAGGTAGGCCTTGGTTATATGATATTCATGCAATCCCATCAATGTTGCACCAATGTATTAATTTCTCCAACTCAAGGATGGAAGTGAATATTCTAGGAGATTTGTACCCATATAATCACTACAAACATATCGAGGCCAAGTTTCAAAGATACAATTACCAATATGACATGAATCTTAGTTCCAAGTAGGATAAAGAAAAGGCCATACTTATTGATTCTCTAGAGGATAATTACATAGATCCTAATAAATTGGATTCCCTTTCCCACATGCCACCTCATGTGGCTTTAAATCATTACACCATTTTACCTAATGGCCTAGAAGAATATTTAACACATGATACCTTTCATATTGCCAATCTTCCTCAAAATCCAAAAACCTTTAGAAGACCTAAAGTTACCCCACACATGCATTGGAAATGAAAAAGGTAAAGATAAACTTCATAATTTAGGACCAGTCACATTCATACCAACATCTAGACAAGAATAAGAGCCTCTCAGAAGAGATGAATCATGGTTATACAATGACAAGCTAGTTTATTATTACAAGAGCACCAAATATCTCATTTCTAATCAGATCATGGAACATCAAGATTATGAAGAGGCATCAAACCAAATTAACAAGGAATCATTGAGCCAATTTCTATGATTAATTATAAAATAACTTATAGACTTATTTTTAAACCACTTGGGGGTAACCCCACATATCTTATACGAGTTTCATCACTAGTGACTAGTGATGTTGATGCCAATAGTGAAGTAGAGTCTAATCATAGCCTTATCTTGATGACCTAGTCAAGACTAACATGTTTGATAATAATTCCATATGTACCCTTAGCCCAATCATTCACAATAACCCATTTCCATTATACTATCCCTAACTAATAGATTGGGACCAACAAGAATCCAATTTATTGATTGATGAGTTTCAAAATGATGAGGCATTTTATGATTTTCTAGGCCTTAGAGACAATGTTTTATTAGGAGATCATAAAGTAGGGTTCTCAATCACATTAGATCCTAAAGACTAGTTTGGAGAGTGGGTGAACACCCTTAGCCAAAAACAAATAAATAAAATGTTGAGGTGCCAAAGTGAAAACCTCTTTGAGGCACTTTCTGATTAGGAAAAAAATTAAGATAAAGGCTAGTCTAATGGTGAAAACTTATTTTAGGTGCTATTAGATGGGGGTATTCATTATTCTTCAAATTTAGACCAAGATAACACCAATGATGAACTTGCCTATGAATCTAAGTTTAGTTTTGAGCAAAAACAAGTTTTTGATCAAAATCTTCAAGAATTTATGACTATTTTTGTCACATGGCTAGATCTCCCATTAGGGGACTCAAACTCATCATGCTTAAAATAAGTTGAAGAGCCTGTCCTAACGAAGGACCCTGATATAGTCCAAAATTTCAAGTCTTTACCTACTATCCTAGAAGGTGGTTTTACCCTTCTAATTGAAGATAAAATAGAGGTAAACATTGGGACTCCACCAGACCTAAAATGGATCAAATTAGGTGCATCCCTCACTAAGGAGGAATGTGAAGTCTTGATATCTCTATTGAGAGAATTTATAGATATCTTTGTATGGTCTTATTCTGACATGATAGGTTTGGACCCCACCTTAGTTTTACATCACCTTGAGGTAAATCTTGATGCCAAACAAATTAAGTAAAACTTATGAAAGATGCATCCTTGCATTGTTGTATTAGTAAAGAAAGAGTTGGAAAAAATCTTAGAAGAAGGATGTATTCAATCCATTAACTACTTAGAATGGATATCTAATGTTGTACCTATTAGCAAAAAGCCTAAACGAATCAGAATTCGTACTAATTTTTTAGACATAAACAAAGCTTTCCCTAAGGATGATTTTTCATTTCCTAATATTGACATGATCATTGACTCCATAGTGGGTTATGAGATGCTTTCACTCATGGATGGATTATTAGGATACACCTAGATCAAAATAACACCAAAAGACCAACACAAGATAATATTCACCATTCTATGGGGCACATTTTGTTATCAAGTAATGTCATTTGGTCTTAATAATGTTAGAGATACATATAAAATATCCATGACCATCATATTTCATGATATGATGCATGATATTATTAAAGACTACATTGATGACATATTAGGTAAATCAAAAAATAAGGCCAACTATCTAACAATGCTACATAGAATATTTGAAAGACTAAGTGAGTACAAATTTTGACTAATTTTAGAAAAATGTGTATTTAGAGTAACATCAAGAAAATTACTTGGCATCATCATGTCATTTAGAGGCATTAAATTTGATCCATCCAAATTCCAAGCTATAATAGAGATTCCACCACCAAAAATTTTTAAGTAGCTTCATAATTTGTAGGCTAAGATCCAATCAATGTGATGCTTCATATCTCAATTAGTAGATAAGTTTCATCAATTTACACATATTATGAATAAGGGAGTTACATTCCACTAGGATAATCAATACCAAACAACTTTTCAATAGTTAAAATATTACCTAGCAAATCTACCTTTTTTATTACCCCCTATACTAGGAAAACTATTTTTATTGTACCTATCAGCTATAGATAGTTCCTTGGGGGCACTTCTATCTCAACATGATGACAATAGAAAAGAGCATGTAGTATACTAATTAAATTTTACATTGGTCATGCATGAACATAACTATACATCTATTGAAAAATCCTATCTAGATATGGTATTCATAGCTCAAAAATTGTGACACTACATATTAAACAATAAGACCATGGTCATTTCAAAATTAGATCTAATCAAGTATCTACTATCTAAAATATATTTACAAGGTAGAATGGCCAAATTAATCATGCTTCTTAGTGAGTTTGACATAGATTATGTCAATCAGAAGGCAATCAAGGGACATGTCCTTGAAAATCAACTTGTTGAAGCACCCCTTGTAGACATACAGCCACTCACATTCCAATTTCTTGATGAATCCATAATGAACATTCCTCTTGAAGAGAAGCATTAGAATCTATAATTTGATGGATCATTTATTGTAGATGGATCAAGGGTAGGCCTCTTATTTGTTACACCATAGGGGGATCTAATCCCTAAGTCTTTTAGAATTAGTTTTCCTTGTACAAACAACATGTCCGAGTATGAAACACTTGTTGCAAGACTTTGATAGGTAGTAAAGTGGAACATATCTCATATCTAGGTTTATGATGATTCTTATTTAATCATAAATTAGGTCATAAACCATTTCTAGACCAAAGATGACAAGTTGGTTCCTTACAAGGCCATGGTTGACACTCTAAAATAGTAAATTTTAGATATCAAATTTGAGCATATACCAAGGGTTAGTAATAGAACTAAAAATTCCATGGTTACTATCAACTCTCTAATTCAACAAATGGACAAAGCTAGAGAGTATCAGTTCTTCATCAATAATTTATTCGCACCAGCTCATGAACCTTCAACTATTATAATGATTGTGATATTTTTGGTCTTAATTCTATCTGATATTCAGACCTTTATAACTATCTTCATGACCAAGTTATACCACCTGACCTATCCCAAAAATAAATCAAATGCTTTGTTAATCATTCCACTCAAATCAACCCTCTACCACCATAGTTTTGATGAAACTCTTCTTCTTTGTTTAACTTTGATAGAATCTACACTAGAATTATGAGAAGTACTTGAAGGAGTATGTGGAGCCCACTCCAGTTGGGTAGTCTTATCCAAAAATATTTTATGTACTAGCTATTATTGACCCATAATGGATGCAAATGTAGTTACATATGTAAATAAATGTGACAAATGTTAATGATGTGCCAATTTTATTCATTCCCTAGCCAAGACTCTAAAACTAATGTTGACACCATGGCCATTTTCTACATGGGGACTTGAACTCATTAGGAAAATCAATCCTACATCTTCAGATGGAAATAAAAATATCCTTACCACCAATAAATATTTCACCAAGTAGGTCAAAGCTATACCCCTCACTTATGTGACTAAAAAGCAGATTTCCAAGTTCATTTTCAACCATCTCATCTACCACTATGGTATCCCTTTCGACATTATATCTGATAATGGAGGATCCTTAAAAAATAAAGATGTCAAAAAGATATGTATTAAATACAATATTACACAACATTTCTCTATGACATATTACCCTCAAGGTAATGGTCAGGTTGAGGCATCCAATAAAATAATTGTTAACATTCTCAAAAAGATTATCAATGATGCTAGTCATGACTATTACATTTAGATATTTCATGCCCTTTGGGCATACCGTACCAATCACTATACCCCCATAGGAGCTACTCCATACTCACTTGTTTATGGTACTAAATCCATACTTCCTATTCAAGTTGAGTTACCGTCACTACACATATCTTTCAAGCATGTCCTAGATGATCACAATTATCAAGTAACTCACCTATAAGAGCTAGACCTACTTCATGAAAAATGCACAATTATGTTCAATAATATTTAGTCATATCAAAACTAAATCAAAGGCCACTACAATCAATGCATCAAGCATAGAACATTTAAACTTGGTGATCTTATTCTTAAAGAAAACCAAAATAATACCATGGTCAAGAAGAAGCATAAAGGTAAATTCAAACCAAACCAGATAGGGCCTTTCATCATTACTATAGATTATGGATCAAGAGCATATAGTCTCACCACACCAAATGGAGATGAACTTCCTGAGTTGATGAATATTATTCACCTCAATTGGTACTATGCTTGAGCACTATGGTGTATTATCTATAAGGATCATTTCAGTTGTGTTTTTTTATCACTATTCTTCTTTGTATGAATATCATTATTATCATTCCTCTTAGCCTATTACTTATCCATTTTACCATTTTGTTCTATCAACCAAGCATGTTTTGAATCCTATCTACCTATCCCATTTGACCTTAGTTTTGCCATTAGTTGCACTTTTTTGGCACCAATGAATATGATTAGTTTTTTAGTTGTTTTGAGCATTTCAAACATAGTATTTTGGAGTAGTATGATAGAAGTTTCGGTGGTTATATCCTTCTTTTGGTGTTCCTTTCTTATCACTATTATTATTACTAATTATAACCACTAATGGGTAAATTAGTACCATTGATATATGTCATTGTGTTCTAGTTATAACCACCTATGGGAAAATTAGGGGCAATATTTGTTTATTTATGCTTGACATACCAACTAGCCATTCTCTATGTCATACTATGCCTTTATCCCAACTATGCCTATTTTGTTTGAGTTGACTATTACACTAGTCAGATTCTTTTGATGTAGGTTGGAACTATAGTGACTTGAGGTCCTATCCTAGGACTATGTAGGTAGTGCTTGATAGTTGTTTTGGTCAACTCAATCACCCTAAGCCATGCTCTCACTATTTTGTAAGCAACCTAAGCCATGCTCTCACCATTTTGTGAGCTTTAACCATTTTATTGTCTCATCATTCTTGATCAATTTGAGACACTCCAAAAATTCCAAAAACATTTGTAAAACTATTAGAAAAAACCAAAATCATTCACCACTTCTTTACCTTAATGATTTTGGGAACCCTTACTAAGTTTTAAGAAAATCACTTGTCACTTAGTTTCCCCATCCTTTTTGGCCTTATATCCCATACACTTACCATTTTTAAAGACCATTCCTATTCTTATATTACATTCATTATGTTATTTTCATTAGTTATCATTTTATTCTCATTTCCTGGGAGAACTACATTTGGCCAAAAGTTTTTGTTGGATATTACATCGATGGAACTATGTAGGCAATGTCTACTTGCCTAGTGCATATGGAGAGAACTTGACCACCCCCTTCCTTTTATTTTATTCCCCCATTTTTTTAGTTTGTTAATTTTTCACCTATTTTATAGGGTTAATGTTCATATAGCTTAAATTTAAATTATTTATTTCTTTATTTGTTTCTTTGTTATTTTTTTGTATGATTATTTTTTTGCCTTTAATACTGTTGCCTTGATTCAATTTATATGTATTCATTGGGTGATTCCATGCCCACACTTACACTTGAATCCATCCATATTCATACATCTACATTGGCATCATGGTTTCTATTATTGGTGCATTATTTTCTATTGAGTATTGGATTATGGGCATCAGTCCTTATGCATATTTCATCCAAGTCCTCATGATGTTATAACATGATGCCTACCAAAACATGATAAAACAAACCTCAAATTTAGGAATTATATTTAGCAATGGTAGCATCGACATCTCTTCAACACTAACATCCTGATTTAATCCCAATCCTATCTTATATAGAGTAATAAAAAAATGAAAGAATTTTAACTTTTGTTTAGTTTAGGTGAGCATCTCCATATGAGTAGGTTATCCCAATTCATCTTTATCCTCTATATTAAATTATCATCATCATTATCCAAATCAATCATGTTTACCATAATTGGGGTCCAATGATTATTATCTCCTATGGGCAAACCATTACACACTATCCCACCTATATTTCTCAATAATTATAACCACCTTTAGGCAAATCATTGTGTTGTCACCACTTTACTTTTTCTAACCATACAGGGGAATGTTGATATCTTTTTTGTCTATTCTCATTGGGATATCTTTATCTTTTTAATTATTATAACCACCTTTGGGCAAATCATTAGGTTTTCATGCCACATAGCCACTATAGAGGTACAATTCTTATAACAGCCTTTGGGAAAACCATTGTACACCATCCCACTTCCATTCTCAGTGATTTTGACTACTTCTTCAATCTCATTGTGTTCTCATCCCATAATTTCCTTTATTTAGTCCCCTTGTATCCATTCTTTCTTTTGAGGGACCACTTATTGACCTTTCCTTCTGCCAATTATTCTCTCAAGGGGGTATCATATAGTTAGTTCATTATCATTATTTTTGTAGGCATACAAGACATTTTCATTCTTTGAGAATACGTTACTATGTCTATATCTTAAAATTCCTTCCAAAATAGGGGCAAACTATAGAGACCTAAATTTGGTCACCAATGACCATCAATCAAGCTTTTGACCAATTTCTACCAAAATACACAATTTGGCCTAAAAACACTAAAACACATTAAATGAGTTGAAATTGATATATTTAAGTGCTGATTTTGGATAGAGTTTCTTTAAATGGGGAAATGCAGTTTATGAAGTAGCTAACTTTGATCAAATCATTTCAAGTCAAAATAATATTTTTGCACTTGGGTGATCTAGATTGCTCTTTTATATCAAATTTATTGTACAAGACATGTGCCTTTGTTATTTTATGTTGGAAACATCCTAAATGGGATAATGGTTCCAACATATCTAACATCAACTTTTAATTCTAATCTAGTTCGATTTTGAGCCAATAATATGAAATTTTGACCAATTTGATTAATTTGTGTACAAATTACCAAGGTTTTGCATCAAAGTTGACTAATCATGTTTAAGGATAATTAAACCAAATCAAGAGCTTAAGTTAAGTTTCCATGGAAACTTTTGAATATTTATTTTTATAAATTTATATTGAATATCAGCTTCATCAAATGACATCATTTCTTGGAAAGACATCCCTAGGCCATAAATGCATAAAATATCTCATCAAGCCACCCCATGCCTCATCAATGCCTCCCATGCCTCTTAAATGCCCATTCTTCCTAAATATTCATGGGATATATTTATGAATTTAATTACATAATTTGGATTAATTCATGGCTACACATCTCAATCTTGAAATGGATGGTTATGGTTGATCGTAAACCATTTAAAAAATCTATAAATAGGAGGCCTTGCCTATTGATTTTTAATATTTTTATGTCAAACTTATAACTCCAAAATGAATTAAAAAATCCATTACAATTAGTGTTATAATGCCAAATTATTGAGCCAATCCAAGCCAAATCCAAATATTGTGCCAAGGAGAGATGGAGGTAGCCACACTTTATTGATGTAGACTTCATGAGCACAAACCAAGTAAGCCACTTCAACAAACTATTTGGAGCATCCAAGGAAGGTGAAAGAAAGTTTTTTTTTTACATTTTATTTTTGTTTTCCATTCTATTCTTGTTAAATAAGATCCCCCATTGAGATAGGCTTAAGGTGTTAGCTATTAATGTGTTATTTTGATTTTGCTTTTATTACTAACACCATACTAACCTCCCTTAATTGCAATCCTATGTTTACAGTTATATGTGTTTCAGTGCTACATTTACTTAAACATGTTCTTATATATGCTACATGGTTACATTGATAGATTATTTAGTTGTCTTATCTTTTTAAGATGAGGTAACTACTAGTTTCTATTCTTCCCTCACCTCAAAAATGAAGGGCATGTCATAGAGGCATGCTCTTCACATTTAACATATTTTATACATTAAACAATAAATAAATGAATTGTTTAACGTATAAAATAATGACTTAAAAAAAATTATTTAATGTATAAATTATTTATGATAAAATAAATTTCATTAAAATTAAATTTCTACATGCTATATATGTTAAACATATTTATGCATTGTGTGTGTGTGTCAATTATTTTTTGTTATATTTATTTATTTAATGATTTAAATTTCATGAGAAAAAAGAAAAGTTAAATTTATATATGCTTTAAATTTCTACCTGCTTTAATTTTTTTTTTTCTAAATTATGTATACCTTAAATTATAACCCCCCTAATATTAGTAATTTATTTAAATGTATGTCACCCCTAATATTGTATGTTTACTATTTTTAATAAATTACTATTATGTTTTACACTTTATAAAGTTGAATTAATATTAGTGTATCATAATTATAATAATTATTAATTTATTGTAATTGTGTGTCATATTTAATTGTTATAAAATTATAATTATATATATAAATATGATATGCTAATATGATAGCTAATATAAATATTAATTTTAGAAAATACAATATACTTATTAATATAAATAAGATATAATATTAATATTAGCAATTTATTAATTATAATACAATAAATAATTACTTTTAATACAATTTAATGCATATATAAAGTTATATCATAAAATTAAATTTACTACAAATATTTCTAAAATTAATATTTGGAATAATTAATATTTCACATGATTGTTCCTCTAGTGAGCATAATTAATATTTTAGAGATGGTTTTGTGTAAGTAATTTTTTTTTCCAATTAATTTTCTAGTATTTTTTGTTTTGTTAAAAAAGCGCAACACATTCTATATTCATTGAATGTTCTTTTTTATAATAATTTTGGTGGTGTTTTTTTGGTTAAAAAAATAAAATACCTTCTATTTTAATTAAATGTGGAAAAAAAAAAAAAATTGCACTTTCCACTAAAGGGGTAGATATGGAATAAAATAACTTGGGTTATCTTAACTAGAGTTAGTTATTATTATTATTATTATTATTATTATTATTATTATTATTATTATTATTATTATGAGGATAAAAGGGGGATTTTTTTGAGCTAGGGTCCCCAAAACCTAGAAGTACATCAAAACATAGAAGAACCAGGCAAAAGAAACAACCCTAAAAGTGATTTAAAGGACACAACACAAATACAACAACAAAATAGCTAAAAAACTACTCCCACATAGCCAAACAACTTAGATTAATCCATACTTGCCAAAATGTCTCCCAACATGCCTTCATGTTGCTAAGGTTCACGTCAATTTTCTTGATAATGCTTTCATTGTCAATGTTGTGTGTTCCACTACTGCTTTGGCCTTTTGTCTCTTTTCCCTTACCTCTATATCTAAGTTCAAATAGATCTTTGAATTACTCTTGGAGGTGGTGGTTGTTGTTGTTGTTGTTATTATTATTATTATTATTATTATTATTACACCCCAAGGGATGATGCCATATTTTAAGTGATTTGCATTATTTTCTTATGTCATTTTACATATTTTGGGGATTTATTTAAGAAAACTATTTTTAATTCAAATTTCCTCTAATGTTCTCCACACTTATTTAGTATTTAACACACCTAGATTCAATGGGGGCATGTTTTGGAAACATGTCCTCCACAATGTTACTTATTTTATTTTTTAGATTTATTCCATATATAGTGAGGGCATACTTTAGAAACATGTTCTCCACACTTACACAATTTCCAAATTGGTCAAAGCACCCTAGTTATATAATCCAGATTCATAATTGTGGTATATATATATATATATATATATATATATATATATATATATACCAAATTGTTATACATAATTTCAACATGAGACATATCTAAGATACATATATTATGTAATGTGTGCTTAATATTTCAAAATCTAAATCAATTTTAGATTTCAAAACACTCTCAGACACTATCATCACCCACCAAGATATACTTTTATGGACTGTATTGAGCCAATTTAATACATTAGTTGGTTTGATTTTAGTATGGATGAGGTGATTAAATTACTCAATCTTACCAAGTTTTTAGGTTGGACTTGATTTTATTATCTAGCCTTACCAATTTGATAGTATGACTTGACTCTGTTCACTCATGCTCACCATGTTACAAGTATGATTGGGTTTCATAGTTGAGCTAATCTCGACTATTAGGTGGAAACTCACTTTTGCCCAAGGTTAGGACATCTACCTTCTAATATCTCTCTATATCTCCTTAGATATATGTACTTTTCAAATTTATACATTTTTTTCCTAATCTTGATTTTAGAGCCTTACAATGATACTTCTTTAAAATTAACTTGCAGTTAGCAAGGTGATTACATCGGTACACATGTGTAATCCTAAACCTTGCACTTTTAATGTCAATTATTTTGAATACATTTAATTTTAGATTATATGCATTGATTATGTACTATAACATGCTCTTGATTATTGTTCAGTCACCAGTAAATTAGTTAAGTTGGACTAAAGCAAAGGAAAAGTGTGTTATATACACCCAAGTATGCATTCCTTTCTTTTAAATTAAAATTTTCATTACTAGATTAAAGGGGGAAATGTAGATATTATTTTATGGATTATATAGAACCTCAATCTTTTACACTTATAAAACCCAAACCTTGGTTATTCCTCCCATTTATGGACCTTTCCTACATTTCAAAATCTTGCATTTTCTCTTTTTTGTGCCCTTTGGCCTATTTTTTGGTTTGTCTAGTCTTATGTTAATGACCCAGACCTTCCATCTTGTACACAATGCTTAAAATCTACTTATCTTACACCTCACAAGTTCTAATTCTATACCTACTTTCATGTTTCCTAGACACTAGCATCTCGGATAGAAACTTGCATCAATGCTAGTGTCCTACACTGACACAAGTGTCCAGTGCCTTAAAGTCATCCAATTTGTAAATGAAATGTATCATAATGGCTATCTTAAGTTCTTTAATACAAGTTACTTCTCTAAAGGTATTGATATAAATATAATATTAACCCTCATTCATTCCTCACTTACAAAACTTGATAGATACTCAAAAATACCTAAGACAACTTATCAAAGCACTTAATAAATCAAAACATCCCTATTTTATCCTATTTTCATATTAGTCATAGGGACATCACATACACAAATCTAAATTAGTGAATTACTAGCCAAATATATATATTTATCAAGTTACAAGCTAGGTCACTATTATACTTGTTTTTCATATATTGCATGATTCACACACAAGCCAACATTTCAGGGAGAACCACATCAATTTGAGGCCCTCTTTAGATTATTGGCTATGTAGGTATCACTCATTGATAAAGGGGTCTTTAGGATCAGATCTAAACCATGTGCCCACTAACATATTTTTCCCCATGGTCACTATGAAGATGAAAAAATAGGGTTTTACAATTTCATGAGGATAGACAGTCCATAACCCAGATCTAAATATACTAGATCAAAAGAAAAGACAAACCTAGAAGCATCTAGGTGGTCATATCTTTTTTCAATAGGTATTATTTATAGGATACCTATGTCAAGTCTAGATAATAGCATTAACCCAACTGTCTAACATTTATTCTACTGTCCATAGCTCCAAAATCATTCAAATCAGAATTTGGTGATTTTTCAAGAACCTTATTGCGATCCAAAACTATGTCAGCATTAGAACCAATAAAGTACATTACTTTTTTTTTCCATATCTAGTATAGTTATACTTACTAATTTTAACCTATCTCAATTTAATGAATTCAAATTATTTTTATATCTAAGTTTATCACCTAATTGACATGTTTTAAAGATATTTTATCATCATTATATCCTAGGCTATATCTACCCCTTTAACCATAGATAACCCCAATCTAGACAGCGATTTAGGGTTAGACACAACTAGATAAACTTCTATAAAGTCATGTATAAAATAATTTAACATGATGGCTAAAACTCTAAAAAAAATAATAGGGGCATTTTTCATACCAAAAGGCATTATCCTATACACAAATAAACCCCACTATGTTTCAAAAGTAGTATTTGTCTAGTCTTTGATTACAATTAGAATCTAATGATAGTCACTAAAGCCATCTATGAAATAATATACTTCATGTATTTCAATAGACTCAAAAAAATCATTTATAAAAATAATTGTAAATGGGTATTTTATCATCAGTTCCCTATAGTCACCATAGATTCTGATTTCTTCTAACTTCTTGGGTTGAACCACCATCAAACTTACCCAATCTATTTTCTCTACTGGGTAGATGATCCTTACTTCTTACATCTGGTCAATTTTAGCCTTGACTTTGAACTTCATATTGGGATTTATTTTCTAGGGGAACTTATTTATAGGCCTCATGCACTCTTTATGTTCTATGTACATCTCCCCTAATGAGGTGTACACACCCTTTAATTTTGAAAAAAATATGGGGAATACATATTGGTAATATTGTATTAATTGGACCCTTTCTAAAATGTGGTGTTGTATCCAATACCTTCCTATCATCATTATCTTTGGTACAAATTTTATACCAATGTATTCCATGGCTTTGTGCACTATTTCTTGATATATTTATTTGGTTGATTTCAAATAGAGTATCACAGTGTCTTTTCCTCTTCCTACTCTTGAATATTTAGATTTCATAGTTATGTATCCTTTATTTTCTCTATGATTTTAGGTATAGAATCCTCTATCTAACATTTAGGCTTAGAGAATTCCTTTAAATATAAATCCTCCTCTTTCACTAAATTTTACCTGATTTGCATTATCTAGGATCCTATTACATGATTTCAACATAAAAAATTATTTTTCTTTATTTTTCCTATAATTTGTGATAACTTTACTCAAGTCTTTGGCTTCTTCCTCTGATGAAATTTGATCTAACATAATTATTATGTCTTCCTCTTTCCCATGACATAAAAACACCTTAAATTTTCATAGAGATTTTTCTATTATTAAATTATCATCCTCAAATACAAAGTTTTGTATAAAATCATGTTGGACATGTAGCCAATTCTTGGTCTCATGCTTACATTCCTAGTGCATAAACCATGTTCATGACAAAGGTGTTAGATTATGTTGAAACATATGCACCTAGTATATTGGTTACATGCCCTATTAATACCACATATGAACACATCTATGGATTTGGAATTTAAGGTACTGAACTTCTTGTAATAATTGCCACTTATTAGAGATTGCATATTCTACTTTGAATTGAGATTGCATCAATATATAGGCTTATTCCCAATACAATTACTTGGAATGGTGAACTACCCACCATGTCATAATAACATCTTTGAGCACATATTTTTACTCACTAACCTAAAGATCTACATTAAGAACATGATGCTCCAACCCAAAAAATAATTACAATAAATATTCTATTGTAACTTTTTGGGGTAATTTTTACACAATAGTAAAAACCATTTTCATTAGTCTTACCTCATGGTCTCATCATGCCTAGTTTAGAAAATGTACATCTGAATCACGACTAAATTAAGACTATCTTACCATAGTATAGTATGCTCATGAGTGGGTTTGATTTATTTTGTATGTCATATTCACCTAGTAAAATAATTCCACTTTTGATCTCATGGGGGATTGCACAAATGGGGACTTATATTCCTCCATGTGAAACTAAAAAACTTGATCCATAGTTTTGATAGATAGGTATGATAACTACTTTGTATGTTTCAATTATGGAACCAATTTTGTATGTTGTATGAACTTAGTAAACCCTCTGGTGCAAAGAGCTTTTAATTTTTATTTTTTGCCTACTTTAAACTAGCTTTATTCTCCATAGGCATATGAAGATGTAAGATCCTTAGGAATGATATGTGGTTTGATTTCAACCTTATTTAATAGTATGGTATGATCTTATCCCCTTGATTAGCCTCTAATTAATTTTATATTGTATTTATGGTAATTTTACCATCATAAAAAATCCCAATTTGCATAGGGTAGTGCATTTCAATGGTTTATATATCAATGACTTCAAATTCACATCACAAACTTAGATCAAAAAATTTTGTTTCTACATCTTTCAACCTCCTAGTGGGTTCCACCCTTCCATAATCTATGACACTCAGTGTAACTAGGTTATAGCTAAGATTAATTTGACCAATTGCATCCCATATAAACTGAGGAATCATGTTAATTGTGCTCCTAAAATCAAAGAAAGCATTTAGGACTTCATATCCCTCAAGTTCAATATCCATTAAAGAATCAACATCCCATGGCTTCTGGTTTTCACATACCAGACTACCCTTTTCATTCTTTGCTAACATATTTTTACATAATCTGACACATTGTGTAACAAGTTAGAGATATTATATGATATGCCATCATTACATATAATACTCACTAGTTTTATAAGATCATTCAAAGTTGTAACTAATATGTCTTGTCATAGTAAATGATTAATCTACCCATATATTTGTGCATCTATAAATATGTCATCTCCTTTGAAATTAGCCTTATTTTATATGTTTTGTATTAATTGTGATGCTTTAGACATCATGACCCTATTTTTTACAAGGTCTTGATACTTGTCTTGCCAAACCTTTCTAATTAGAGGCTCCCATGGAATATCCAAGGGTGAAAATCTTTACTCTTTGTACTATTTTCAAGTGGTAGTTTATTAATATTCATGGTATTTTAGTTTCACATTTACTATATTCACATTATGCCTAGGTTTCTCATTTATCTACTTCTCTAGGACTAGACAATCCTCTATATGGTGATGCCTAAATACTTAAAGTAAACTTAATGGGTCTATATTTTTGGGTTGAAGGGATAATTTCATGTAATGTAACTGTGTTCAACATATATTTAGCAAATAATAATGCATCTACTATGTTTTTTGTATTATTTATGATTTGGTTGCCTCCTTAATATCCTCCTCTATAGCATCCTTGGTAAAATCCCTAAATTTGTGGATAACCTGACCCATGTTGTTTTTGGTCATCATATCCTCCATAATGTCTCTAAATTTAAGGTGCATACCATCCTAATTGTTGTATTATAGACATAAAATTCCAAGGCTTATAGTATTATGGGAATAGAGATATACATACATCTTAATATTGAGGTGACTCTGATGTCCATCCTGCAAGACTATGTAGTTGATATGGAAGAGACTGCATAGCTAGGTACTATAAATATTAATGTATCAATCTAAGAGTAACTTTCATATCTAAGGTCATCTCTACATCCAAACTTGGAACTCCTAATTTTTCAACTAGAACCTATTGCATAGCTACAATGAAGACATTATGGTAATGTCCTCCTTTATCTCTTGAAGTTCTCAATAGTTATTCTCATCATGATTATAGAATTTTTAAAAGTACACTATATGTTATAGTTTTTATATGTATTATTGCAACAAATGACATTTGGTAGTGGGATATCCCATTATGTGATAAATCTCATAGACCACCATCATATTTATTTTTTGACAATCATTCCTATGATGTCCTTCCTTATTTCCCTTCATACACCATATAGATAGTTTTGGTTTATTTCTCTCATGAAATTATTCCATTTTGTGTAGGATAACATCTATCTTAGCATTTGTCTTTATAACAAGATACACACTTTCCCATATTCTTATATCTATTCAACTTGGATCTCAAATGATTGAGCATTAATATTAATAGGGAACTACATGATAGTAAACTAGATCTTGTGTCATAAACCTTTTATGAACCACATATATTTTTTTGTCTATGAATTGTAAACTCATTCAGTTTATAACATTTGAGAATCTATACTCATAATCTCAAACTAATTCTCCTATTTTTTGGAAAATATTTTTTAATTGTTGAATGGTTTGGCTTGGGAATTTATGCATCTTAAATTTTCTAATCAATGTATTCTTAACATCTTATAAAGTCATTGTGTTTTGATTATTTTTATATATGAACTCTAGAGCTCTACTTTTTAAGGCTCCTATGAGTTGACACTCCTTTTTATCATCAGTGATGATACCTTTATCCCACCATTTAATTTTTTAGGTCAACAATTTTTTTTGGGGGTTTATAAAACCACCATAAGGTGTCAAAGTTACAAAATTTTTGGGATTAATAACCGTGTTTCTTATGATCTCACTTGAAATAATTTGTATGTTTGGACTAAGCTTTATTGGTGTCTTAGGATTCAATGTAGTTATTTTTGGAGTACTGATATTCCTCTTTTATACCAAATTCTAAGTTTTTAAACTTATCTTCCCAAATATAAATGTAAAACCATTAAACCACTTATTATTCTTCTTAACTTCTTCACTGTTTAATCTTGTTAATTGTATACACCTAACTCCTTTTTCCCTAATTATCCCACAAATCCCACTAATGAATTTTAGAACCATAATACTAACTAACTAATCAAATCATATTTCTTATTAAATATTTACTATATCCTACTAACCTTTCTACACCCCCATGACAAATTAATCACCTCATTATCCCACTAACATCCCACTTAGCTACTAATCCTACCTCATTAAATGGCCACTAGCACACTTTCTAATTAATAGTTCATATTTATTCTAATGACCCCCCTAGTCAACCTATCCCTAGCCTTTCCTACACCCTTATAATCCTTAAACCCCATTTAATCCCCAACTAATCCCTATTATCCCTTAATCTAATCTAGAAGCCTCTATATATAGAGAAGTCTCCCTAAATTTATATAATTATCTAAACTAGAGAATTCTAAATGAATTAAAAATTCCTCAAAAACTTCCTCCATCAACTTATAAATATCCATGGTTGGAGCATGGATAGACTAATTAGAAATCTCATATGCCTTCCTTGCATCCATATTCTAGCCATCCAAAACACTAACACTCTATTACATCCTCTCTAGTATCCAAAGAATCCATTACACCCATATTTAATCCATTATCAAACATTCCATAATCAAGTCAAATAAAATTTAAAAATTGGGTTGGAAAGTCTTGGAGGGAAGATATTACGAGCAAGGTGATGGTAAGGATTCATTCCTAGTTGCTAATTATTCTTATATTTCTCTCTCATTAATTTTATTTTAGTTTTGGATTAAATTTTATATTTATAGTATTTTATATTCAGAGCTAAAAAATATAATCATACATTAAAAAATTAGGCACAAGGGATGTGTCCACTTGGAATGAATAATCCTTGTCTAAAGTACTTTTATCACTTGAAATTGAACTTGACTTTACAACTTTTCATCACTATTTCAAGATATTTTACCTCCTCTTATTAAGATAATATCCTCCCCTATAAATAATTCCTAAAATTACCCTCTAATTGCTTCAGTGGCTTCTCTATAACCCCTCTATATTCTCTTCATTAGCTTTCTTTCACTTTCTCCAAATCACTCTCCTTGTCACATACATTCCCTATGATCTCTTTGACACCCTTAAATCCTATTGAATACTCTGATTTGCCCTTCTTCAAAGTTTTTATCTTCCCTTTGATGTTTATCTCTTCATGTAGTCTTATAAATCTTTATTCTACCTCTACTCATAATTATGTGAGGATCATTTTGTTTATTCCAAGAATTTTATTGTCATCACTTTATTTCAAACTCTAGATTTGGATTCTCTTTCTATTTTTTTATGTCTTCCATCTTCTAGTTTAAGGTTCAAGTTTCATATGTCAATTCCTTATCATTCACTCCCTTCAATATACATCCTCGTATAGCCTTAGATGACTTCTCCATCTTGATTGAGATTGGCACCATGGCCTTTTCCACAACCAACATCTTTAGAATTATAGGTATCCAATGCATAAATTTACCTCTAATTCCTCTTATAAATAAATCATGAGTAAATTTGAATGAAATGTAACCTTTCATGGTAAACTTGGTGTCGTATCTATCAATATTAATTTTTATCCAATGTTCTACCACATGTGTCTAATCAATGTCTAGGTATCACAGTCTTTCTAAATTTTATTAAGTCTAGACAAATTGTTCTATCTTTCTTAGCCTAAAGTAATAATATTAAATTTTTGACAACTAGCTAGCTAAAATCTTGAACAAATTGCACAAAAAATCATATATTTCACCAAGAATGTGCTCAATTTTGATTTCCTTCATCATGCTTATAATTCATCTAGCCTCTTCTTCTAAGAATTTAAAAATTATTTCATCAAACCATCATTCCAAATATATTTGACCTAATAACTATTTCAATATGTTTAAAAATCCATACTCCCCATACCATTGTTAGTAGAGGTTCTTAAAAAACCCATGATAATGATTTTATTATGCAAGTTTTAATTATAGATGTAGACAAACGGGGATACATAAATCCCATTGATTATTTTATTCATTCCTAGTGAATATCATCTAAACACAAGTTGCTATAACATAGCAAAAATATTATCTAAATTTATTTGCATAGATTCAAAAAAAATTAAGAAATGGATTGAAAAATAATAACACATAAAAAACATTAAAGAGAACCATCAAATGATCTTTATTATCTAACAATCAAAACTCAAAAATATTTTCCTTTAGAATTGAGTAGTATTTATATAGCTTACAAAGGCTTTGTCACTTCACATTCCTAAGATTTCATTTCTATCTGAAAACATCTTTTCATCTTTTTACAAACATTTGATATACAATTTTGTGTTTAATATATACAAAATGATATATATTATAAAAAATACTATACATCACACACTTATCATTCATACATACTCCATTATTTTATACTTCAAAGTCTACTACTAATAGAAGGAATGAGAACACAGAGTGTTGCCTCTATTCCATTAAATAATGTTTAATTTAGTAAGCTCAGTTTTAAATATATTGTTATTTTTTAATAGTTAATAAAATAACAAAATAACTTGTTATTATGTCCAATGATTAGACCCTTAAATTAAATTTGTATGTGTCAAATATTATAAACTAAACACATGATTAATTAAAGTAATATATAGCTGCAAAATAATTACAATAAAGGGCATCATCAATAGAAATGACTAGACTATTAAATAAATGTTGAACGTGTGAAATTTTATCAATTAAACATATGATTAAGTGAAGAAAGATATAATTACATATTAGTTATAGTGAAATGCATATTCAAATGAATCAATGAAAACCACTAGACCCTTAAGTTAAAAACATGAAAGTGAAATATTATCAATTAAACTGTAGACATTGTTTTATGATTACATAGAACTTAAATCTTGTACACTTGGAAAACTTAGACCTTAGATATTCCTCTTAGTTTTATACCTTTCTCACTCTTATAAGTCTTGAATCTACTCTATATTATTCCCCTTAGCCTATGTATCTTAGTCTACCAATAATATGTTGATAGGTCTTTTATCTTACCTAGAATGATTAAAATGTACTTATTTTCCATCTCTATAAGTTCTAAACATGTACCTATTTTCCTACTCCCTGGACACTAACATATGGGATAGACACTAGTATAAATATTAGTGTACTAACCTAACATAAGTGTCTAGTTCCTTAAAGTCATCTAATTTACAAATGAAATGTATCATAATGGCTGGCCTAAGTGCTTTAATGTGAGTTATTACTCCAAAAGGATTGATATAAATACAATATGAACCCTCATTCATTCTTCATCTAACTACACCTAGTAAAATACAAAAGAGACCAAGGAAACTTATCAAAATCACTCTATCAATAATTTAATTGAATAAATCTTCCATATTTCCATACCAATCATAGGTACAATGCATCTACAAGTCTAAAGTAATAAACTAGCATCCCAAGACCCTGATTTTCCAAATTATAAGCCAGGTCACTTTTGTACTTGATTTTCACATATTACATGATTCACACACAATAAAACATGTAGGGGAGAACTACATGAGTATGAGGACCTCTTCTAGAGTATTGGTTATGTAGGCAACACCCTCTAATAGTGGTGTATTTGAGGTCAACTCAACACCATGTGCACACTAATTCATTTTTCCCCAAGGTCACTATGAAGATGAAGAACTAGGGTTTTCCCATTTCAAAAGGACTAACAGTCCATGACTCAAATCCAAATGTACCAGAGTGAAATAAAATCAAACCATAGAAGAATTCAAGTGGTCACATCCTTTTCCATTAGATATTTCATATAAAACACTTACATCAAACTTAGATAGTAGTTTTAAGATAACCATCCTAGGATGACATTAGTCTCTAGAACACTAGAAGTGTGAGATCCAAAATCTAATGAATATTATAGAATTTCCTTCTAGCCTAATTTTTTATTATTCCAAATCTATAACTACATTAGCATTAGAATAAGATAAGTATATTAATTCTTTATCATTTTCAAATCTAGCATAATCATACTTTCCATATTTAGACTATCTCAAAATAATAAATTTAGTGTATACTTATATCTGAATTTACCATTTAATTGGCCTATTATAGATCGTATTATCACCCTTGTGCCATTTAATTTCTATATATCCATTTAATCAAAATCTAGGGTTAACAATAAGATCACCTTAGATCTATAATTTTAAGGTTAAACATTTGGTGAACTTAATTCATTTGAATGCAATTTTTATGATTCCTAGGGTTTTGAACCAAATAGGGTTTTAGATTGATGTACTTTTTAATTTCTTACTTTTACTATTTTTCATGTAACCTAGGTGTAGTATTATATTAGGAAGTGTGCCTATTGAACATATTGAGCTTTCCCTCCGACCATATAAGATGTCTCAAACCAATGAGGGATCTCATACTTTGGATCATGATGACACCCATGTTAACAATGACAAAAGTATTGATAGGGTTATCATAAAAGAAGATTAAGATAATGAAAACCATGAAACAAATGAAAATGAAAAATAGACCATGATCAAGTGCAAGTGATTCCTTTGTTTCATGAGCATATTTGACAAAACCCTGAATATCTTGATGAGATCCTAAAAATTATACTCATAGCACAAAGTTCCAAAACTATAGTGTAAACACCCCTCGCATTAAACACATTACAATATAACATAGCTAATGGGGGTATGGGTTGTGTGTTTAAACCTTTGTTTCTTGAAACCACCATTGCCACATCTATCACTTAATTATACATTTTTCAACAAAAATACTAGTTTCAATGCATATTACTACTTAAAACTTGTTTTCATCCCCTTTGGTGACTAATAAAATTTCCAATATAAATCCCATTGGGTCTATAGTTCAATCACTCCTTCAAGTTATAAATACCTTGGAGGATAAGGTTTAAAACATTGAACAACAAGCTTTAAAATCCCCTCATGCTATAGATTCATAATATGTGTTGTATAAACCTATTACACTTGATATCTCTTTGCATCCTTTTTTTCTAACTAGATTTGTTTTACCTAAGTTCACATTTTATGATGAAAAGGTTGATCCTAAACAATATATTTGAAACTTTTATGTGGCATGCCTTGATTATGCCTCCAATGATAAATTATTGACCAAATTGTTTCCAAAAATCCTCAAGGACTATGCTTTGAGGTGGTTCTATGATTTACCTCTCCAATATATAAAACCATTAAAAACTTTTAGAGATTATTTGATATAACAATTTTCAATTAATATTTATGAAAAGATTTACTATGATCAAATTTTGAAAATTAAACAAGGAACCAATGAGCCTATCAATGAATATGTCTTGAGATATAAGATAATGCTATATAAAATGATCAATATTATGGTAGAAAAAGAGTTACAAAATATATTCAAGAAAAAAATACTTGATCCTTTACATGAATCCATTGTTTTTAAGAATTTCAAATATTTTAATAACTTATGCCATATTGTACAGGACTATTGAATGAAGATTATTTCATTGAATAAGTTCAAGTATGCATCCAACACATTGACTGCATCAACATCTACTACCAAATTTACAATCAAACAAAGTTATAAGATAAAACATCCTGAGTTTAAAAAGGAAATAAGCACCATAATTAACACAATTTCATATAATCCTAATCATCTTATCTTATCCAATGTAATAAAGAGATAATTATCTTATTTACTTGAGTTCTCAGCTTCATTACTCTCATGATTACTAGAGTGTTAGCTCATATCTATCCCTCATCTTATCAAGGTTGATATGATTTGACTTCTACCTAAAGGATATGATGAGAATTCTTATTATGATTATCATCAAGGGCTAGGGAACTATACAATTTTATTTTTTACCTTGAATCATAAAATCCAAGATTTTATTGATGACCAAAAACATATATTTGAGGATACTCTAAAGGAATCAGATTCATAACCCAGTGATCACCATAAATAGAAAATATTTAACAATCATTTGTAAGACCATTCTAAGAAATAACTATAATTTCAAATGTCATATAATGCACATCTTCACCCATCACATTGGGCATTGACTAAATGGGATTATTGGTACTTACATGTGACATATACCTCTTATGGTTTAGAAACCTTCTATTTGCTTTAATGATAGTGAAATTAAGGATGATGACTTTGATATTCATTCTCTATTAATTCAATCATATCTTTATAAACACCCTATATGCAATTTTATTATTGATAATGGTTCAAGAAAAAATTATTACATCATGATATTAATTATGCACTTGAGTTATACTCATCATGATTTACACCTCTCTACTAGATCAGTTAGATAATTAGATGGGACCTCATATAAGGTTCTTGTCAATATTGACCTACCTTTATAGGTTAGTCCCACACATGTGGTTACTACATTTTTATTTATCCCTTATAGAAGCATCTTTTATATGTTATTGGGAAGACCTTGGATGCACACTCTTTGAGCAGTACCTTATATAGTGCATAGGTTTATTAAATACATTCATTACAATTAGGTAATTATAGTTTCTATAATTCCATATGAGCATCCTCTTGAAGAAAATAAACTTATACTTATAAAACTACCTATCAATCATATTAAGGCTAATTCACCATAAAAGGGTAAGCAATATGCAATCCCCTTTACTAGGCAGCTAATACTTGAGAGACCATTACATCAAATACATACAATTAATTCCATAGAATCCCCATATTATACTACACACCATGATCAAACATATATATCACCTTAAAATCTACACATTATCACTATATCAAAGAAATAAAAAAAATCAATGATGGGTTTCAAGAACCGCTACTCTTAATACTCCTATTATTGATTCATGACCACATAGTCCTATTTTACATACACATAGCACCATTGATACCACAATGATATAATTACACCTATACATGTCCTTGATAGCATAAGTGGGGTATTACACTAGGTTCATAATGGGGAGACATGTATGACCATACATTGGATGGCATCATAAGATGATTTTTTCCTCTTCCAAAATTTCAAAAATACCCAAAAAATATAAAACATTCAAAAATCCATCAACATTTTGAAACCTATATATTATATAATATCCTTATATCTATGTGTTAGTTCCTTGTTTATGGATGGAATATTTAGTTACCCGTGTACACACATATGTGTCCACACTGACATTTGAATGTGATACAAACATACACAGATACATGATATATTCTTATTGTGGATGTTGGGCCTTCCCTCTACTCATGTCATGTATACATTAGTGGAATATAATTCTTTGATCTTGATACACATGATATATGGTTTGATGATCACTCTAAATTATCATGTTTGGCCCTAAATTGGTACTTACACATGATATTATCCATTATTATATCTTACATAGGGTATTTGATATGTTATGCATTTGGCATATTTTCCTAACACATTGATCTATGGGCTACTATGACATGTTTATGTTGGTTACTTATGCTTTACTTTATGTACTTCCTTGAGTGTCTTGCCTTACTATTATATTGCTTATTCAAGCATTTGAATATTCTCCTTTGCTTGCATTCTATGTGCTTATGTATGATTTCATTGACATTTGAATATGTCATTATTTATTGTATTGATATTTTAATATGTCATCCTTGTTTTATCAACATTTGAAGTGATGTCCTTTAAATTACGTGGCATTTAAACATGCTCCTTGTTTGTGGTCTACTTGGACCATTGTTGTTTGACTTGATTTTGAGTGCTCTTATGTGTATGTTTATTTACTTGTTGAGATTGTACTATTACTATCTAGACATTACCATAATCCTTAGCATGTATCTTAGGCCTACATGTGATCACATTGGTTCTATGCACTTCAATGTTATATATACCTATACATGTTCCTTTTATATACTACATGGTTACATTAAAATATTATACAATTATATTCTCTTTTTAATGTAAGGTAACTACCATTTCTTATCTTTTCCTAACCTCAAAGGGGGTGAATATTAATGGGGGCATGTCATAGAGGCATTTTCTCCATACTTGGCATAATTTCAATATTCACTGGGGGCATACTTTTGAATCATGTTCTCCACACTCATTAAATATATGTTACTTATATTAGTTCTTATATTTAATGGTTTCATGTCATATGGACATGGATTCCACACATTCATAGTTCCTAGATTTAATGGGGGCATGCTTTGGAAGCATGTTTTCCACACCTATTTAGTATTTATCATCTCTAGTTTATAGTGGGGGCATATTTCAGAAACAAGTTCTCCACATTGGTACTTATATAATTTTTTATATTTATCTATATATATTGGGGGAATGTTTTAAAATCATGTTCTCCACATTTACATAATTTTTCAAATTGGCCAAAGCACCTAGTTATATGATTCAGATTCATCATTGTGTAAGAATTATATACATAGGTACCATTTTCATACAGATTTTCAACATGAGACATATCTAAGGTGCATATGTTATATAATTTTTTCCTAATATTAAAAAAATAAAATCAGTAAATAAAATTCTAAAACTCTTCTATGGACTATTATCACATCACAAACTTTTTCATACTAATACACTACAGACTTGTATAGACTTTATTAAGCCAATTTATTACAATAGTTGGTTAATTTTTTGGTATGGTTGATGTGATAAAATCACTTTATATTTCTAATTTTTTAGGTTGGACTTGATTGTATCATCTATCATCATCAAGTTATAAGTATTATTGGGTTGCACGATTAAGCTAATCTCGATTCCCTGGTGAAAACTCACTTCTTTTCCAAAGTTGGGGGTATGTGCCTTCTAATATCTATTTATATCTCCTTTGATATATGCACTTTTAATATTTATATATATATTTGTGATTCTTAGTTTTATGACCTTTTAATGATACATCTTTTTCATATCAACTTGCCAATAGGCAAGGTAGTTACATCAACACAGGTGTACTCCTAAACCTTGTTCTTTTAATTTAAATTTATTTCAAGTAATTTTAACTCGTAATATATGCACTAATTTTATACTATAACATGGTTTTCATTTTAGGTCAGTCACTAGAAAACTACTCAAGTCGGGCACATGTAAAGATAAGGTATGTATACACACCCAAATATGCATTCCTTTCTTTTAAATTAGAAATTTCATTACTAGATTAAATGGGGGAAAATGTAGATAATATTTTATGATTATATATCACATTAATCTTGTATAATTGACAAAATTAGAACTTGGCTATTCCTATTAATTATATACCTTTCTCACTTCCACAAATCTTACACCTACTATATAGTATGCCCCTTGGCCTATATCTCTTAGTTTGACTAGTGTTATTTTGATGACCTAGGACTTACATCTTTCCAAAAATTCTTAAAATGTACTTATATTCCATATATAATAGTTTTGAACACATACCTACTTTCTTACTCCCTCGACACTAATGTCGAATACATACACTAGTGTTGACATTAGTGTCTTGATCTGATGCAAATGTTCAGTTTCCTAAATTCATCCAAATTTTAAATGAAATGTATCTTAATATTCATCCTAATTTATTTAATGTAAGTTATTACTCCAAATGGATTGATATAAACACAAGATCAACCCTCATTCATTCTTCACCTAGATAGACCTAGCAAAAAACTAAAGAGACCAAGGTAACTTATCAAAATCACTCTATCAAGTAGTCAATTGAAAAAAGCTTCCCTATTTCCATACTATTCATAGGTACATCACATATATAGGTCTAAATTACTAAAGGAGTATCCCAAGAGCTTGATTTTCCAAGTTAAAAGTGAGGTCATTATTATACTTGCTTTCCACATATTGCATAATTTGCACACAATCCAACACATAGTGGGGAACTACATGAGTATGAGGCCCTCTTTTGGATTATTGACCATGTAGGAATTACCCTCTAACAGTGGGGTATTTGGGGTCATCTTGACACTCTTTACCCACTAACCTATTTTTCCCCAAGGTCACCATGAAGATGAAGAACTAGGGTTAACTAGGGTTTTAGTATTTCACAAAGATTGATAGTCCATAACCTATATTTAAATGAACCATAGTGAAGGTGAAGTAAAACCCAAAAGCATCTATGTGGTTACATCCTTTTCCAATATATATTTCATATAGGTCAATTACGTTAAACCTAGACAATAGTGTCGATGCAACCATCCTAGGATGACATTAGTGTCAAGAATGCTAGAAGTGTCAGATCCAAAATCTAAAAACTATTCCAAAATCTCCTTCTATCTTGATTTTTATTTATTCTAGATCTAGAATTGCATTAGCATTAGAAAAAGATAAGTACATTACTTATTTATCATTTCCATATCTATCATAATTATACTTTCCATCTTTATATTATCTCAGCATAATAACTTTAATGTATGCTTATATCTAAGTTTAACATTTAATTGGCCTACTATAGATCTAATATCATCCTTGTGTTATTTTATTTATATATACCCATTTAATCAAAATATATGGTTAATGATAAGATCACCTTAGATTCAAAATTTTAGGTTAAACATAAACATATGATTGACCAAATCAAGTTATAATTTAAAATTATGTGTAACCCATAAATAACACAACAAAAGGGGTTCATATTTGAATTCAAGAATTCAATAGACATAAAAATCCCAAGAAATTAACTTTTCTCATATAATATCATTTACATGTTTATAAGAGAGGAGAATAAAATAAATAGAAGATAATTCAATATCTATATACCATTACCTAAGTGGAGGATAATTGAATTAAAATTCATAATTTTGGTCCCCTGTTATCTCGTTATGGATAACAAAATCATTACTACAACTTATTTCTCATTTTGAATGTCTCAATAAATATTTCCCATGATACATATGCTCTCTTATATACTCAAATCATTATGATTTTAATTTATCTAATTCTATATCATATAAAAATAAAATGAAGATTTCTTATACATATTTAAATAACAGGGGGATTCTTTTTTTCTTTCACTTACATTTTCTTTTTCTATCTAGCTTATTTTTTATTACATGATCTCCTTTATTTATATAGTTATGGACCCAAAATTTAAATTAAATGTTCTAAATAAATTTTACTCACATTTATAGAATTAAATTTCAAATATAGAGGTTAGAAAGGTGGTATAAGTTAGTTGCAAGCTCATACTGAAGAAGTAGGCAACTCTCAAGGTCTAGACAATAGTACAAGAGGATGTTATTCATACAGAGGAAGAAGACCATATACAAGAGGTAGAGGAGAAGGATTTTGGGGGAAACATTTTAAATTTAATAGTTTTACTAGCCATAAATCATATGAATTTCTTGAGAATCCATAAATAAGCCATATAAAATTTGAAGGTAGAAATCAAGTTGTTCAAGCTTAAGGAAGGAAGTGTAGGATGACCATCATATATGGAAGAAACTAAAGTGGAAAAGTCATTATTGATTAATAGAGTGTTTCTAAAGCCAAATAAGGAGGTGAATAAACCAACCCAAAGGAAGAATTTTTTTAGAAATATATGCAAATCAAAAGGTAAGTTTTGTAAAGTTATCATTGATAGTGGTAGTATTGATAACTTGGTTTCTTCAGAAATGGTTAAAAAACTAGGATTGAAAATATTAACACATCCTACACTATATAAAGTATCTTAGATCCAAAATGGACATAAATTCATATTTAATGAGTAATGTAAGGTTCATTTTCATATTGGTAGTTATAAGGATGAAGTAATTTATGACATTATACCTATGGATGTTTGTCATGTGATGTTGGGTAAACCTTGGTAGTTTAATAGGAGGGATATACATGATGGAAGGAGTGACACCTTTACATTGGATAAGGATGGTAAGAATAATACTTTGACACCATTGAAAGATGGTAGTGAATCTAAAAATAGTAATAAGGTGTTGTTAATGAGTGTAAAATAATTCTTGTAGCTGATAAAATAAGAAGAGGTTGGTTTTGTATTGATTGTTAATCCTAAAATAATCATTAAAACTAATAAGTTGATTGATTTTATATTGGAAATTTATAATTTATTAGATTATTATTTGTATATAATTGTTGATGAGTTTCCTAGTGAGATTCCACAAATGAGGAACATAATCCATTATATGGATTTCCTTTTAGGAGCTAGTTTGTCAAACAAAGCAGCCTATAAATGACACTTAAAGAGAATGAAGAGATCATAAGGAAAGTACATGAGTTGTTAGATAAAGGAAGATAATCAAAGGATGTTTTCATAAAGTCAATAGTAAAGGGAATTTTCCATGTGATTATATCCAATATATTTTTAAAAGTGGAAAAGAGAAGCATGTGAATGAGGAGAAAAAGGTTATATTAAAGGACAACAATAGAGTGAGGTTCTCATGTGAATAGAACAAAATTGATTTTAAAAATAACAAATAGAAATAAAGGTATGAGAAACCCATAGAGGAAATATTTTTCATGAATGAGAAGATAAATGTGATAGAGTTAGAGAAATAATATGGAAACTATGAATAATTGTAAATGAATGACAACAACATCCAAGTAGTGTTGCAAATTTTAATGAATGAAACATGGGTGATAGAATTTGTAAAACTAGTGTACACAAGAAGATGATATTGTAAGATCATCTATGAAAAAGAACTGAAATTATAGATATATATATATATATGAGGAGAAGACAATCTTGGAGATGGATGATATGGAGCATGGGATAACCCATGGTGTTAGTTGAAAGCATGAAAAAAAATTAGAAGTAGAGAATAGTTAAACAACATGTCTTTGAGGAAAAATTAAGTGGTTGAAGTATTATTTTTTATAACTATTGATTCCCTTAATGTGTTTATTCTATGTTCAAGTATAGAAATGGAGAAGAGGGCAAAGAAAAGACATAAATGTGGTTCAGTTTAGCATGTTCATATATATGAGAAACAAAACAAAGAGATAAAACAAGAAGATATTATTATTAATAGTTGAAACAATATAGGAATGTATACAAAATAACATGTAGATAAAATAATGGTACAATAATGTTCTAAAAAGGACATATAATAGAGAGTTCATTTACAATAGATAGAGGTCGGGGAAAAAACTCTCACAAGGACAAGTGAAAGAGATTGGTAAGAAGATGAATTAATTATTTTAATGTTTCATACATCTATTTTTATAGAGAAGAATAATATATAGTAAAATCATATGTAAATGTTGATGAATAGGTCATTTATTAGGAGCAGGGTTGAAGATCTTATTAGTAAGAGCTCATGAGTGCTTTTGTACTTAAAGGACCTAATACAAGAACATTAGCTTTAATTATTTATTTAAAAAAAATTGGTCTTTTATAGGTTTATAAGGTCATAGTTTTTATATTTGAAGCTTTTCATGATTTACTTCGCTATGTTTAGATTATTTTGGCTTGTTTTTAAGTTTCCCACCAAAACTATAAATTTAAATTTTTAAACTTGTTTTATTAGGTGTTTTCAAATATTTTATCATCTCTTAATGATTTTTTTTGTTATGATCCTTCAAAGAGAGGTAAATGAAGGTTTTAGGACATGTTTCGAATAGTTCTAAGTTCTTAACTCACAACTAACTTGTCAAACTCTACTAAGGTTGTTGTCTTGGGTTAAGAAATAAGTCAAGTTTATGAAGTTAGTTACATAATTTAGGAGTTTGAAACAAAGGAGAGAGAGTAGTGCATGGAGAAGACAAGAAAGGATAATAAAATAATAAAAAAAGAAAAATAACTCCAAGAAACTAAAGAAAATGATAGAAAAGTTCTAGAAATAGGGTTGTTATAGTACTATTGTAATTTATTTGTACTATAATCAATGAAAGAATGTATTGATTGAGCTCATTTATTAAATTTAAGTCTCATAACATATGTCATTATATTTTATTATTGTTTTTAAATTCATATTTGTTATTTTTGAAGAGTTTCCAGTTATGTTACATGTTGGTATAAGAACATGGATTGTAAAGTTGTTCAAGATATTTGATTAATATTCATGTGTTATGCACTCATTTGGTCATTATGTAGCCTATTTTATCTTATATTCATTAGTCATAATAAGTTATAATATGAATTGACTCCACTTTTGGCACCAAGTACAATAAGAAGATGAATAGTCATAGATTGGAAACATCTATTTATACTTTTATCTATAAGAAGAGGATTCCACTTTTAGAAGAGATCAAGAGAGATTATTTAGTTATGGTTACCTTTATTATTTATCATTATGTTCTTTTCATGCACTCTCATGTTTGATGTCTTAGTTAATTTTTATCTAAACTATTTTGAATGCATTATTTTAGTTTATATAATACGAGTTATTTTTAAATTGCTCAATAATGCAAAATAATTAATGCATTTTACATTTTTAACATCAAATTTATTCTATTTTATCATAAATTGTTATACACACATGATTTATCCCATATCTATCCTCATCCTTAGCATAATATGATGCTTCAATAACCTCTACTAATAATGGTGCAGTGAGTGTGAAAACTCTTTTTGGAGGAAATTATGTTAAGATGGTTACCATGGCATAGAGATATTGAGATATGGTTATACTAAAGGATATGTAATTTCATAGAATAAAAATAAAAAAGGATGGGTCTTATAGTTCAAGAGATCATTTAAGAGCATGTTTATGGAGAAATTTATGAAATCTTTTAGTACAAGTTGTTTGAATTGCTAGCTAACTAGTTAATATTATTGCTTTAGACCAAAGATACAAGAAACTATAATCTAGAATGAATAAAAGATAAACTAGTTGTAGATATTGTAAACTAGATGAACAAAAGAAATAGATCATTGGGTTTCTACTATAGTAGATAGATATATAACTGAGTTTTTAGTGCAAAGATAAATATATTTTGAATCTATGAAGGAATTATTCATTAGAGGAATTCAAAGGAAATTTTTTTAGTGATTACCTAACCTACTGAAGATGTTGGTTATGGACAAGGTCATGGTACCTACTCTAGCCAATATAGAGTAGTCACTTTGGGCATATGGGGGTGTGTAAAACATGATAGTGAATGATGATTAGATTAGAAGATAAAGCTTGGACCCAAATCTAGAATGGAGACATGAGGGAAGAAGAGTCAGAAGAAGAGTCTAGATTTAGAACATGAGCTATGATAATAGAATAGATGGAGTAAATATAAAAAAACCTAGGTAGTTGTGAGTAGAGTTGAGATTAGTATTAATATAGCTGAAGAGAAAGTAAGAATAATTTATATACATTAATAAATAGATAAATAATAAATAAAAAAGAAAGATGAGATGAAATAAGAAGACTAATGTCTAAAAAAATAAATAAGTGATGAAGAGTGAGAGGAAGAATATATGTTTGAAGATGAAGATGAGAATAATGTCAAGCTAGATCAATTAGTTGATAGATGTAGTGTGAAGATATAAAAGTGGGTATTACCAAAAGGACATAAATTATTAAGCAAAAAAGAAGAACAAAGTTATAGAGTAATCTCAAGTTCAAGCATGGAAAGAGAAGTGGAAAGAAAGAATCATTAACTAAAAGAGTTCACATCTCCATAGCCCAATTTATTATATTCTAGTAAAAAGTTATCAACCAGAAGGATAGGTAGATAGTAGTTAGGAAGGTCTATTTTTAGATCAAGTACATTGATGGGGTACTAAAAATGAAACAACCTCCATTTTTAATGATTTGAAGGCCATAGGGTTCATTGAAACCAAACAAATAAAGGCAAAAAATATATCAAAGCAAAGTGCATAGACTAACTCTCCCAGTGTATAGGTAAATATTCTTAGTGCATAATTAGAAAGACATAGAATGTAGCCTCCCACTATAACATTTGCATAGTAGATCCCCTTGATACCAGTTTATAATATGAGTAGCTTAAGAGCATTTATAAACTTGGCACCATATGATGGGTCTATGAACCTTGAGCAATACTTACTAAAATCTGAGATGAAATAACAAGATAAGGGTATTGTCGATCAGGCTATAAATAAGTGTGAAATAATAGGGGTACTAAATGGAAGATCACTTGAGTTTATATACTATAGAGATATCACTCGATCAAATCTACATCATGTTAAGGAGTGGATTATTGTATAATTTCAAATAAATAAATGTACAAGTCAAACTATTCAAGACCTAAAGGAGATTAAGAAGAAGTATGTAATTATGATTACATGTTCTTAGATGTTATGAATAAGGTGGAGTTTTCCCTAAAAGATATAGATAAATTTGTCTATTTTGTCAAAGGATTGCACTCCAAGATCAGCTTTACTATAATGCAGACTCAATTTTATATTAAGGCAGATGCTAGAGCTACTATTATCTAGGTGAAGTATATTGAAGATTATGTGGAATATCCCATAGTGGGTTCTAAGATTGAAAATACATTTCAATATTTTATGAAGAGGATGGAAAAATATCATGAAGTAGATAAGCCTAAGATAAGTCTATCATCCATGGAGTGGGGGAAAGAAGGACATCATAGGGACAATTATCTTAAGATTAAGATAAAGTTCTATGAAATCTATAGAGTAGTGGGGCGTGTAAAACCATAGTGCCATATCCTAAAACAATATGTAAAAATCCCATAGAGTTTGTATTGTAATATTTATAAATTGCATAATCATGATGAAAAGAATTATAGGGATTTGCAATAGCTCAAAGAAGATATTACAAAGAATGTATTTATCATCACTACATAATAAGGGTCCTTGGAAAAGTAGATGATTCATGGCCTAGAGTTTGATAAGTGTTCTGCAAAATAAACAAGTCCATAATGGATTCTTAGCTCACCTCAGTACCATCCTCAAGGTCAAGTTGAATGGACTCCTTCACTAGGTTGGAAACCACCATCACCATAATATCAATACTTAACACCTTAGAATTTGATGACAGTGATATCAAACTAGTTAGACTATGTTAGTTGTGCAACAATAATATGGGATTAGAGATAATACCCAATAGCATCAAAACTAAAATATAGTGTATCAATAGGGAACTTATAGAGGAGGTTATCAGTCAAATAGAGGAGGATCTAAAGGAAGATATAGAGGAGGTTATCAAGGTGGAATAGGAAATAATTATCAACACCCTCTTTTGTAATGTTACTTATGTGGAGAGTATAATCATTTGCAGTGCAATTATCCTTTGAATCCCCAAAGATAGTTTTACTACACATATTCTAGGGTACATGAGCATGAGATAAAAGATTATCCTATTTTGGAAAAGAAAAGAAAAGAGAAGAAAAGGTTATCAAGAATTTTAACATGGTGAATGCACAACATAAGGAGGATGCATTTTTGAACATTATTATGAGACACTAGCATGTAGAGAGGATTCCCTCCTTTTGATATGCCTCAAGACTAGGGAATCCAAAAAGTGAAACAAGACAAATACCTAGACCCAATTATAGAAAAGGGGTTGATGTATGAAGTTATGCAAATGTTGAATAATATTCAACACCAAGCCACTACTAAAGGATATTATATAGTAGTAGATGCCCAAATTATGGTCAAATTGTGCACATTATGTGATAGGATGGATTTTTTACTATTCTAATAGAGTTATTATAGTTTTTAAGTACACTGCATAATGAATATATTTCCTAGGGAATTAAAATTTTGATACATAATTTACTAGAATGTGTGAAGTGAGGGAAATAGAAGAGATAAAAAACTTGTTTGGTATTTAAAAATAAAGAATCCATGGGATGTAGATGTGTGAATCAACATTGAAGTTGTAGGATATGAAATTCTAAATGTTGTATTGATTTTGGCAACATGGTTAACATGATCCCCAAGCCTATATGGGAGGCAATTGGATGGCCATGTCCTAGTTACAACTTGATGAATCTAAGTTTAGTAGACTATGGAAGAGTTGAAATCATTGCCTAGTTATAAGATGTTGAGATGAAAGTCAAAAAAATTATCCTACAAGGTGACTTTGAATTCATCAATATGAAGATAGCATAAACACATTATCCTACATTGATTGGCAAGAAATGGGAATATGATGGTTAGATGATTATAAATACTATGAAAATTTAGTTAAAGATGAATCAAAAAGATAAGATTGTAGTTATTGATATTAATAAAGATCACAAATGCTAAATCATTCTATCTAAATCAAAGTCTCCTTATGTTGTATAAGAAACTAGTTAGATGAAGTTAAACTCTGAGGATAACTTGAAAGCTCTGCATGCAACTGAGTGAATTTTTTTGTATGGGCATAATCAACCTTAGGTATAGTCTTTACTCACTAAATAGTTGAAGACATCAAAATAATGGAAGCCTAAACTAGTAATTACTCAGCCATTGACACCTCATTTTGTCATATAAGATTATGCATCCATGTTTTCTGAATTGACTACTCACTCAAAAATTGATTTTATCTATTAAGAAGATGATCATATGCAGGATTATATAAAACAAACTAGAGAAGGCACCTTACCTTGGGAAATATCTTAATCTATAAGAGGAGACTCAGATATGTATCTACTCAATTGGCCTCATGGTGGTTATGAACTCTGACCTATGAGAATGGTCATTACTAATGAAAGACAATTTCCTTCATATTATGTGACTAAGGATATCAATCAATTCATTATGTGCCTACAAGTTCATGTGCCTATGATCAGTTAGTGGGTTAATTCTTTAAATTATGATTTTAAGGAAGTTATAATGACAAGGTGGAAAATTCATAGAAATTATTAGCTTGATTGGGATTATGCATGTGGACTTAGGATTAGCATATTTCAACTACCATAGGAAATTAGAAGTAATTGGCCTTTATTTCAAGAAAGTCAGTGCCCTAAAATCCATATCCATAAATGTTTTAAGGTTTGGACTGAAGAACATGTAGCACCTAAGTCTAGGTTCATATATTTCATTACACACTTGCCCCTTTACCATCTAATTGGTAAATGCATCAAGAATGTAGGATGGAGACAAAGCACTAGGCATAGGTGTAGAGTGACTTCATATAGACTTTTGTGTTTGAAAATGAGAATCTTGTGGTTCATAATGCACTTATTAAAATAAAGCATTTCCTATGCCATGGCTACACAGAGGATTTAATCACCATGATGGATTTTAATACATATAAGAATGCATTCTATGAAATAAACACAACACTATGAATATATAAAGCTACCAAGATGGAATAATAATATCTTATGCATCTATGCCATCAAATAATGAAGAGGAGGAAACTAAATATTTAGATACTAATGGTGATATCAATCTGACTGATTTGTTTGAACCTAAATGGCTAGTAGAAATATTAAAAGATCTGGTCACATGACCCACTAAAGAAGAAAAGTTACACAACATATAGATTATAGAGTAGGAAGTGCAAATAATGGTGTAGTAATCTTTCGCTAAGGAAAATCACAAGATTTATCAAAAACATATTAAAAATCATGTGGAAAACATTAGAAGCAAGGAGATTCCTAAATTGGCACATATGGGTTACTAGAACTAAATCTAAATTTTCATAAGCTATGCAAATTTTGTGGGATTATCAAGATGTGTTTCCCACAAAATTTTCATAAGTTAGAGGAGTAGATCTTTCCCTAGGTGAAATTCATATCAAACTCAAGGAGTGCACATGACCCATAAAGAAAAGGCCATATAAATAGAATCCAAACATGAAGTTGAAAGTGAAGGTTGAATTGGATAGAAGGCATGAAGTAGGTATAATCTTTCCTATAGAGAAGACATATTGGGTTAGTCCCATGGTAGTGTAGCCTAATAAAATAGGGGATATCAAAGTATGTGGTGACTATAGTTTTTTTAATGATGCATGTGTGAATGATCCATTTTTTATTTCCTTCATAAATGAAGTTTTGGAATCTATTGCAAGTCATGAATTTTACTCCTTCATAGATGAGTTTAGTGGGTATCATCAAATAGCCATTGTATAAGAAGATAGAGCTAAAAAAAACTTTTTCCATAGAATGGGGTTCTTTTGTATAAAATTTAATGCCTTCTATCCTCAAGAATTCACCTACAATTTTTTTTCTAGAGCAATGGTGAATGCTTTAAAGATTTCATTCACGACTTCTTAGAAGTATATCTAAATGATTGGGAAATCTTCTCTTAGTTTAAATATCACTTGTCCAAGTTGTGCCTCATGCTAAAACATTTTTGAGCTTTGCATATTACCTTAATTTTGAAAAAGTACTTATTTTTTACACCTTTTGGTGTCCTACTAGGTCATGTGGTGTACAATGAAGGGATTTTGGTGGACCAAGCCAAAATTGTAGCCATTATTAGTATTCTCCCACCAGTCAACTCAATGGAAGTGTGATCCTTTTTTATCCAGACATGTTACTATCAAAAGTTCATCAAGGGATATGTATCCATTTCTTCCCCATTGGATTATTTATTATGTAAAAGTATGAAGTTTGTCTAGACCTCTAAGTATCAAGTAGCTTTCATAAAAATAAATTAGTGACTGGTCACTATGTTTATTCTAGTCTTTATAAATTGGAGTAATCCCTTTCATGTACATGTTGATGCTTCTAGTATCATAGTCAATTTTGTGCTTACAAAGCCAAGAGATGGTAGACTAAACTACCTCATACATTTTGTAAGACAAAAGTTATCTGATATAGAAAAGAATTACATGGTAACTCAAAGGAAAACACTAGCTATAATGTTTGCAATAAAAAAATTCTAAAGTTTTAATAGATCATTAAGCTCTATGCTACTTAGTCAATAAGCCTATTCTTAGAGGAAAAATTTCAATATGGTTGATGCTCTTTCAATAATTTTAATTTTGCATCAATATCAATCTAGGTAGAGAAAATGTTGGGCTGGATTATCTCAGTCAAATCACAAATGGGGAATATCCAAAAGAACTAAAAGAAGATTATCTTGATGCCCATCTATTTCAAGTTTCTATAATATCTGAGAATTTTGAAGAAATTACTAATTTACTAGAATAAGGGGTATTCCCTGCACACTATCAAGAAAGAGAAAAGAAGATATTTGTCACCATAACTTTGCCTTATATTATTATAAACATGCTCTTGTATCATTTAGGGAAGGATGAAGTACTACATAGGGTAGTTGTAGAACATGAACATCAACAACTCTTATAGGAAGCACACCCAAAAATAATGGGAAGTCATTTTACCAGAGAAGCTACTACACGAAAAGTGTTACAGAGTGGATTATGGTGGCTAGATATTTTTCAAAATGCACATAGAGAAAGAAAACATTGTGATGTATGTAAAAAAATGGGAAAGCCACACTATAAGGATGAAATGGCATTGCAACCTTTGTTAGATGAATAACCTTTTGAATAATCGAGCATCAATTTTGTAAGACATATCAATCCCTTAAGTAAATGCAGTAAAGATCAATATATTATCACTATAATAGATTACTTAACCAAATGGGTTGAAGATTTTGTGACACCTAACTATAGGTCAAAGGATGTAGAAAATTTATTTTACGATAATATTATCACATGATTTAGGTTCCCCATCAAGCTCATCAGTGATCGAGGGACACACTTCTTGAATAATACTATCAAATCTCTTATTGAATAATTCATGATTTCCCATCATAAAAGTACTACGCATCATCTATAAGGTAATGGGAAAGTTTAGTCTTCTAATAAAGTGTTAGGTAAAATGTTGATAAAGATCTGTGATGTCAAGAGGGATAATTGGGAAGATGACATACATATGATTTTTTGGCCTTATTGAATGCACTATAAGAGGGCTATAGGTTTTAATCCATTTCAATTTGTCTATGGGCTTAAAGCATTAATTATTATAAAATATTTAGTACCTAGTCTATGTATTAAAATGGTTATGAGACTATGGTATTATGAGTCTCTCACAAATAGTCTTCTCAAATTAAATCAGATAGATGAGTATTGATGCAGAGTATCTTGGATGTAGGAAGTTCATAAGTAGAGTCAGAAAGCATGACATAATAAGAACATGTGACAAGGAATTACACAAATATAATCTATTTTTGTTATATGATAGTCACTTCAAAGCATTCTTGATAGAATTATATAGTAGGTGGAAAAGGCCTTACATTATACACAAAATAACACAAGGAACCATTGTTTTGAAATATCTATAGGGAACCATTCTACTAGGGTTGGTGAATGGTTGTAGGCTTAAACCCTACCAACAATAGTCTTAATTGATCTCTTTTTTCCAAAATATTGGGTACTAAGTAAAACTAAGTAGATTAGGATTTCCCATTTCTCTATGTTTTCTTATGTTTTTTTTGTGTGTGTATTTGTAGGTTAGAAGATTTCTTCACCAAATTTTAGAACCATGATAAGAATTATAGCATGGGACAAGTATGTGTAGAAGAATAATAAGTGAAATAAAGTAATTAATCTAGAGAAATGTAAGGCTAAATCACATTAGCCAAGATCTTAGTAGTATAATAGTCATCCCAAGAAATTAATACCATAGCCTAGGTTCAATTGATATAATATTCACCAAATTGGTGGCTGACCAACATCATCAATATGTACCCCAATATGGATATTAAAGCATATAATAGCATATCTCAATGCATGCTCTAATAAATAACCACCTTTATTTCCAAATTAGATAATATTTCCCACATCGACATTCAAATTGATATCGAAGGGATAATTTAGAATGACACTTATGTAGAAACCAACAGGCATAAAATATATAAAGGCACAAGGTTGTGAACTGAGTTTGCATTTTATTCTTGAAACCATTTTATGAGTTGAATTTATAGAGATATGCCAACTTATCCAGTGTAGAAAGTAGAAAGTTTCTAATTTTCAATATTAAGATAACATGGATCATTCGTAGCTCATCAAAAATTTGATAGACACCTAGAAAGAATAAATAAACATTGATATTGCACTTTAGTAGATTAAATATAATGATTAATAGTTGTCTAATTACCTTTGAGCTATATAAAAAAAACTTTTCCATCTAGATCTAGTAGATGTTTCATAACCATTTGCCTTTATAACCCCACATAATTTCCAAAACACAAACATCAAGCAATTAATTTGGATGCCTACCTTCAACAATTTGGGGGATATTATGCAAATATTTCTCAGCCATTATAATGAGGGAAAAAATTACATTAGTATAGATATAACTATCATCATCACACCAAAGTAATGGACATATCCCTAGATATGTCTATGTGATTCAATTCTCTTGCTCCATACAAGTCAATAACACCTCATATCCTTTAGGGAGTCAGAGACATATATATCTGGGTATTAATGTATGCCTTTTTCCCACCAATTTTTCCCTACATAGTTATATTAGCTTGATTAGGACTATAGAGGTCATTTGGGTTACTTGGGAAGATTAGTCCCACATTCACTATAATGTGTGGTATCTTTTTCTCTCCAACCTATATATGCACCTCTCTCCATTTATGTTTATCATTCAAGATGATATAGAGTATTTCATTATTTGTTCTCATTCCTTTTCAATATTATACTATGCATGATTTCATTTATTAGATGTTTTATTGTGATGTGTACTTTCTTTACTCATGAGATCACTCCATCATATGCATTTATTGATCTAGTAGCTGCAACTCTTTTATGGTATTAGAGCACCAATCTATGTTCATGATTATCTAGTTGGTTGGTTATTTACTATTATTTTTTATTAAATCCTAATACTTCTTATTATCTCATAGGATTTTTTGATAGAAATATTTAGATCTACCAAAAAGATAGAGGTGTGCCTTTTTTTGGATTTGTTGTTTTAAGCTTAGATGTTTTGGCATCATTATCTAATAAAAACTTGAGGATTGGATTTCCCTTTATGTGGACTGAGGCATTGTAAGGATATTATTTTTTTCTTATATAAAATCTATACTACACACTTAATTTCTTTGTTTCAAATATGCTTTCAATATTCTAAGCTTGTCACCTTATAATCCTCTTTATTTTATGGTCTGCCTACTATTGAGATATTTTTTTCCATCAAATTGCTCTTTCTCTCATATTAGTGAGAGGTACTCATCATATATACATGTTCATCTATGATTTTTCCTCCTCTAACTACTATATGGCAATATTAGTTTCACTTGCATTTTCACAAGCTTATTTCTTGTTTGCTTAACAAGAAAGTTGAAAGGATATTATGAGACTAAGGGTAGAGTGATTAGGTTTAACATCTATTGTTTTGATTTGATGAAAGAGTTATAATATATTGTAAATATATCCATGTATTTGGTAAGCTTATATGATCACATTTATTTATGTAGTAACTACTATAGTCACATGGCCTGCACTATCATCCTCCTTGGCAATTAAGATGTCTTCAGGTTAGGCCTAAAGCCCACAGATCCAAGCAGGCCTACATAGCCATACACAGCCTGAAACACATTCAATAACCTACCCAAAGGCATTTTTGGACTTCCATGGCATATGTATTTATAGATTTATGTTTATTGTGTTGACCAATTTAAAGTCCATTTTGGTTGTCTTTCTTAGTGGATCTACTCTCTCTTAGCCACCACACAAATGTTCATACTTGAAACCCCTCCATGTCACCATCTGCACACATAGATATGGATATGTTTGACATAACCCATCTAATCTCTATGATGGTATTTTTTTTAAAACCCCTTGGTTTGCTCCAACAACCTGCCACTATCTTCATATAGCTAGTTGCAAGCCTACACATAACATCACACCCTCTATGGTGGCATTGTTTTCTTATTTCATACTATAGTCTTTTCACACGGAGATGATGAACAAATTCTCTTTGAAAAATTATAAAAACCTAAATATGCCCTAAAAAGAATTGAAAAATTAAATCATGTTTAATTTTTATTTAAAATCACTTTGTATATTTTTAGTTAAAAAATCTTCTAAAGAGGCTTTTTCAAAAAAATTCATGTAGGGGTGACTGAGCCAAGATTTTTTACTTTTATTGGCATGAAGAGGTCTAAATTTTATCATCTATTTCAATGAGTGGTTGGAAGGAATATTTTACCTTGCCCAAGGGTATTTTTTTAAGTTTTAAGTGAAAGTTTTTAGTTAATAATCTTATTTATGGGAAATTTTATTGTTAATATCTTGAAAATGATAACTCAAAATTGAGTACCATATTTTGAAAAAGTGTTTATTTTTTATTTTCCATGCATTATGTCAATTTTACTTGTAAAACACACTACTTTATAAAGTGCCAAAGTTTTGGGGGTCATTATTGATTATCTTGGGGAGATTATTGTGGGCCCTACATTCTCTCTTACACACATTCAATTTTTCATAACTATTACATGTGCCTATTTAGTGAATAATTACACATATTTATCTTATATTATTAGATGCATTATCATTAGATCCTGATGTCCATTTGAGCATGCATTTTCACGTGTGCATAGATTGATATCACTTTCTTATACTCATTTTCAACATAGTTTGAAGTCCATCTCTAGAGAATGCACTACACTTTCCTAGTGTCTTTTCTTGGTCATGTTGACCCCAATCAAGAGACTACAGATGAGGAGAGTTATTTCATCTATAATGATCCTTCTTGGTAAATCCAATTATGTTTCATGGTGTGCATATATGGAACCCTTACTCACACGCAAGAATCATATTCCATTTCTATATAGACATATTCCTACACCCACTGATATTATTTTATTTAATAAGTGGGTTAATACTTTTGACAAGGTTTTTGTCACTCTATTACTACATGTTTCCATGGATCTTCATTACCATGTAGAATATATAGAGTGTCCATGCACTATTTGGAACATCTTATAGTCTCTTTTCGAAGATCTTAATGAGACTTACATCACTTCTCCTCCACTACCTTCATCTCTTCTAAGACTATTGTAGTCCCACCTCATTTTTTTATGTGATGACATATCTAAGGTGAATAATGTTCTTCCTTCTATTGAGCCCCCACTATAAGACAATATTATACTACACCTTAGTTATCTCATTACAGAGTCTTCATCTATTCCTATATAGATTGTTGCTCATTCAGATCCTTCATAGACTTACATTTCAGAGGACTTTACTAATTTCAATGAGAGTATACACATTAAGAGTATTGATGACTTATAAATTATTATGGATGTTCATATTGTATATTTGAGTGCTTCATATGTAGACCAATCTTCAGTTTTGATGGTTATTGAGCCTTACTCTCTTATTCCCATGGGCATTATTTCAATGAATGTTTCATGTCCATATTCTTATCTAATTGTTATCTCTCCTTCATTATATTCTTCTTCATTTTATGCTTCTTCATTTTCATCTTCTAAAGTTAGTTCTATGATACTTGATCAAACTTTGGCACATTTGATCATTAGCAGGGAGAGATTTGAGCATTTTTTAGAGATATACATCTTGATTCCTACATGCATTACACTTGAGTTGAAATTTAGTAGTTTGATAACTCATGGTTTCTTTCTTCTAAAAGGAAGAGACAACTTTTGTTTTAGAGGGACCTACTATAGAATTTTCCATGCAACATTATATGCATACATTCTCTCTTTTATTTATAGAGGCACATAACCTTCACATTTTTTAGGATACTAAGATCATCACTATGTACTTGGGTACCTTATCAAGCCTTATTTTTAGGACCCATTTTTTGTATCATCACCAACCTAAGCTATGCCTATGGGAGGGTGTTGATGTAGGCCTTTTTATCACTATGTTTTGCCTACATAGTTGTATTAGATTGTTTTAGGCTTTAGAGGTCATTTAGGTTAATTGGGAAGATTAGTCCCACATTCACTACAATGTGTGGTATCTTTCTCTCTCCAACATATATATGCACCTCTCTCCCTTTGTATTTATCATTTGAGATGATATAGAGTATTTCATTATTTGCTCTCATTCCTTTGCAATATTATTCTATGAATGATTTCATTTACTAGCAGTTTCATTGTGATGTGTACTTGCATGACTCATGAGATCAATCCATCATATGCATTCATTGATCTAGTGATCCTATCTACAACTCTTTTATGGGGATATAGAGGAATCCTAATTGAAGATATCAAAGATGAACTAGTGCACATCTTAGTTGAGTGCATCACATGTATATTTTGGTAGACCAATAAATTTTCAAATAAAACCCCCAAAGGAGTGGTTGACATTGCACATCACATGATACACTATAATGAGTATTTTAACTAGCCCAAGTACTTTGTACAAGAGTTGCTTATGAATATAGAGAAGTGTCACATTATTAGAAGAGGTTATTAAAGTATTAGAACATGCTAAGGATGAGGATATATATGATATTATTCATGTGCACAAAATAACTTTTTGAATTCATATAGTAGTTTTGATAATAAGAACATAATAAACATTAATTATCCTACATTATTTAGGAATTAAGAAAAACCATTGTTTCATAAATAAAAATAAAGAATTTAAGTTAAATTAGATATAAATTAACTATTATCACTTGGATTTTCACCCTTTGAGGAGATGTATCAGCTCTCCTCATCTAAGTGGCATAATTAAAACACCTCTAGGCTATGAGTAGCCTAAGAATGAGGTTAAGCTCTAGATAGGGATAGCTCCCTTGATGTACCACTTGTAAATAACTATTGCACCTATGTTTATGAGGCAAAAGAGAGATAATTCACAAAATTTTAAATAAATTTCATGGTCATTTCACCCAACTTGTATATCCCTCCAACCTCATCTTCCCAAATGGGTCCTTATCTAAGGTTTTGCAAGGGTTTTTAGTCACTTCTACTCTTAAAAATTGTTCATGAATGTTAGACATTTGAATTGAAAAAAATTCCAAAAATGAAAAGTTTAATACCTCAATAAACCTCCATAAAATCCTTGAATCTCCATGCAAAGCCTCATGAAAGATGTGAGCATTTGAAGTTACCTTATTGAGTTTTTCCTTCCATTTCCTTTAGGCCCGAGTTGTCTTTAAGAAAAAAGTAGTCTTTCCATGGCTTCCCCTACATACCAATAGTTTATAAATGTCTATTATTACCATATAAACATGACCAAATGGATTATAAATCTTATCTCATGCTATAATTAGAAGTGACTCTCCATTTGGCTTCTAGGCCTATACATTACTTATTAGGCTTGCCTACAAACTTAGCAATCCAAACTATCTTATTGCATTAAACCATTTTATGAGGTTTTTCCATGTTTTTCCTAGGTTTAATTCAAATTTACAAACATTCCTACAAGGTTATTTTATATTTTGGTCCACTCTTTTGTCCCCATTTTCTAAAACCTGCTAGTTTTGACTCTAGGGAAGTACCCTCTATCTGAGACATAACAAAAGGTACTTCACCCATTCCCTCAAAACAAGTTAATATTGGATGGAATTATTAAATACATATATACCATTTTCATAAAACTCTAGACCTTGATCAGGTCATTTGACCCTCCAAAAGCTTCAAATTTCAAGATAGACTTCTTAGAGAAAGGACTGTGTGTAGTGTTTGGAGTATAGCCTATGTCTTGCATTTGAAAAGGTTCTATGCTCTTCCTATTTAGTATAAAAAGGTATCATTAGGTTTTAATTTCATTTTTAAACCCATTATAATCACTTTCTCATTTCAATCCTTTTTGAAACCTCTCAATCATGCACCCTATCTGACTAGTCAAAGTATTTGACTGTGTTTCCTTTTTTTGACCCATAGATAGTTCTTTTAGGTGCATGCTTTCTTAGTTAGAATTTGATATTAATGTATAAAGACCTTAATTTAATATTTTTTTAATTTAAAAATGGTTTGGACTTATGTATTCATGTTTGGACTAAGTCCACTTCAATAATCCTAACTTTCTTACTCTCTGCCCCTCATAGTCAACTACAATTGACTGTGTCGTGTAGGTGTCATTAGACTCTCAAAAGTTCATATCAACCTATATTAGTGGTATATATACTCCTTAAGATGAATTTAACCTAATAATATCATTTAGTAATGGATATATGTTTTCATTGGTAAGCTTGGGTGATATATACCTTCTTTAGAGCTCAAAACCTATAGGTTTTACTGCCTTTAAATAGTGCATAAAATTATGACTTTAGGCCTTCTTATAACCATCTTACCTTAGTCATATCCCCTCCAAAATTTTCCAAGTGTTTATCCTATGTGGATAATACAATATGAGTGAACTAGGAGTGGTAAAATACGTTGTAACCCTATTATATGACTTTTACAAAAATGCCTTAGGCTTCTATTCTATGATTTTAGGGATTTCATCCCTAAACCAATCATTTGCCCCTAGAATGTAATCCACACTTTCATTTTCAAATTTGACACTCAAAATCTTCTACCATGGTCATAATATCATACTATCACTCCCAAAGATGCTCTACCATAGTCCAAATTCTCCATACAAGTACTCTTAATCCTCTACTGATGCCACCTATAAATGGATATCTTCATGTATAGGCAGTAATATGGGATTGTAGGTAGTGAGTAGGATATACTTGTTTGTGATTAATATTAGGCATTGCTAAGGTTTCCAAATGTACTTTTATCATTCCCAAGGGATTTGGAGCAACTATCAACTTCTATTCTAATATGATGTCATCTTGAATACCTATAGATGCATGGTGAGCTACATACATGCAGTCAGCATGAGACAATCAATATACTTCAAATATATATACCTTGATAACCAAATAATATCTCCTCATGATATTCAAATGAAACATCAATATGTCTCAAATCTAAACAAAATCTCTCAAACTTCCCTTCCAATGTTGAATCCTTCCTTCATAGCACCTATAAGTGTAATTCCATGGTGCAGATCGAGAAATGGTGGTTGATGATTAGTTGTTATAGTCCTCATAGTGATAATGAAATGGATTAAATTTATTTATTTTTCTATGAGAATTTCTTCATCTTATCAGTACCATAATTATATTTTCATGGATGTGTTAAACACTTCAACCTAGCTCTTAGTTGATTGTTCATGAAGGTCATAGAGTAAACAAATTACCTCTCACTTGTGGTTTCAACTCTATGAAGGATTTATTTAGAGGATGAGCTTAGAATGAAAGGAAAGAAAATTTTAAACATGAATATAAACCATCACCATCCTTTAACACCATTACCAAGACATGAAGATGTTAGAAGTGGAAACCTACGTGCTACATAAAATGGGACTAGTATGCAAGCTTGAGGTGATTGGATCTTCAAATAAACTCCAAAATTGAAAAAAAGGATGGTGAACATGAGAAATGAGATTAAAATACCTCTTTAATAAATTTTATTATCTATATTTTACATAATTATGCAAACCAAGGAAAAACTTATAGGGTACACAAATTAGCAAGAAAATTAGATAGTCTAACTTTTTAAGAATGGTTCCTAAATCCCAGACCACCATTCTTATAAAACCAAACATAAAATGGAATAATAATGAGATTATAAGATACACCCATGAGCATTTTTCCTAAAACCTCTCTTGCTCACTGTACAAAGAAAAAACTTGAGGGCCATCCTTGCTTGCCAAGCCTAGGGAAAGAAGAGAGAAGTGGTTTTCATCATTTATTGAAGCTTATAATCAAACTTATAAATAGAGTAAATGTAATAAATATGAAGGGATACTCCTGAAATGTCCTCAACTATATGATTTTGTACAATTTCATACACCTCATTAAATGCTCATTTTTTCTAAGAAAACTACCTTTTCTTTTGAAGAACCCACCACTTTTTAGTTATAAATAGTTACTTAAGGTATATGAGGACACATGGGTGCGACATAATCCTTTAAAACCTTCACATTTCCCAATGAGTCTATTCAAGTCATTTAATGATCTATTTTGACCCCCAAAATGGCTCAAAAAGACATAAATATTGAAAATGACCAAGACCAAGGATAATGTGATGTGGAATGACATAACATGACCTATAATGCACCTTATGACATAACATTAGACCCATAAAACACCTAAAAATCAAATTTTACCTATAAGGGTCAAAATTGACCCTGAAGGATCAAATTCGGTCAAAAAATTGGTGACTCATAGGGGTAACATGCCTACTATGCTAAAGCTCAGTGGCCTTATCATTCCATTGGTCTTAGGGAGTCATATGAAGTATGAAACACAATAATAGGACTTTGACCATTGAAAACAAGCTTTGATCAAGATAAGACCACTTGACTACCTAAACCACATAAAATAAAGGACACACACAAAACAAAGTAAACAAATTAACAAGACCCACACACGTGCTCAAAGCACTTAGGGAAAATAGAAAACAAAAAACTATGCACAACTAATAAATATGCATACTTCTTTTCTATAAACAAAAGGAAAGTTCTTTGAATCTTCTTCTTCATGAGATGGATCATAGTGCCAAGCATGTTGCTCCTTGGATTGGATGCCTAGTAGGTTAGACCTATTCTTTGGAACTTTACTTGACCTACTCTCAAGTAGATAATCCTCAAATAGGTGTCCAATTTAAATGTATTCCTTTTTAATTTGAACACATACCTCATACTATTGCCCACTCTTCATCTCATGATCAACTTGTGTCTTCTTAGTAGGCATGGCTTCAAGAGGAGTAGTTTCTTGTTCCTTGGAAGATTGAGGCCAATAGGAGCTTGTTCCATCCTTCAAAATCTGATGTGTTTCTCCCAAATGGTTGAGAGTATGATAACCCATTTTTATTATTTCAAACATATGATCATGGGATGAATATTCCTCTTAAAAGGACAAGATTTAAAAGTTGTATCTTCTTTATATACTTACTTGAGTGTCAAGGTTGCCTTCTCCACTTTTGACTAGATAATAGTCTCCTTGAAAAAAGTATAAACTACTCCAATTATTTCAAACAAGTCATCCCAAGGCTAATTAGATATTTATTCTTGCTCATCTATGACATTTTGAGAAATGTCATCTTGCTTACCATCACTTGCAATCAACTCTAAGGGAGTTATAGACCCCTTGAGAGACTCAAACTCATTTCAAATGCTTATAAAATTCTACCACAAATCCTTATATTATCTTTGATTATCATAATGAAGGGGAAAAATAAGAGAATATTTTTCATCCTCTTCCTTAGAATCCAAAAAGACTTCATTTAATATTTCTTCTTTGACATGAGGAAGGCATTCTTCATTATCAACACAATAAGAAGACCCAACACAAGGAATCACCTCTTATTCAGCATTTAGGAACTCTTGGGGATCTCAAGTTATATCTCAACTATGATAACCTAAATTTTATTCTCAAGGGCTACAAGATCTTCAATCTCTTTCTCCTTCTTGGTGATGTGAAGACTAGACATCTTGAAATCAGGTGACTTAACCCAATGAGGTTACCAAGGAGATATTTTCTTCAAGAAAGAGCTATAAATTTTTATCAACCAAATACTCTTCTTTATATTTTCATACCATAGTTCCATCAAATCAAAGTGTTATGGGGTGAGCACAATATGAACTAGTTGGTGCAGGTGGCACATAGAACTCAATATTAGATTGAGAATGAATTGTAGGGGATCCTTTTGGGAACTCTTGAGGAAGGGGAGGTAGACCTTGGGATAAAATAGTTTGGTTTTATTCCTTCCATTTTAAAATATCTTAATTTAAATATAATTTATCTTGAGTAAGGTTAGATGGGGTGTGTTTAAGCATAAGATCTTCTTTTGGCTCTAAACCTTCCATCACATCTTGACTCAACAATTTCATTCTCAACTCTAACTTTTCAATTTAATTGGCTAGGTTCTCGTGAAAAAGTCACTCTTGAATTTGATAGGCATCTTCATGATGATAAGGAGTATAAGAGGGATAACATCAAAAATAAGATGTCTCTTGAGGAAGGGTGGAAGGGACTTGCATAGGATCAAGCTCTTTCTCAACTTCACACTCTTTATCAAGCATTTTATCTTATTTCTTTCCCCATGATTCCACTATCTTATTCCAACTTAAAATGTTAGGATTAATAGTCTCTTATTGATATGGTTATTAAATTTGAGGGGTGGATTAATTGCTTAAGAAAATTGGGATCTCCTTATGCTTGGATTCTCCACCTTGTCACCAACTTGGAATCTCATATCTAGAAGTATTTTCTTGAGGTGGGGATGTAACCAGAGAGGGAAATGAGGGATTATATTCCACTTAATTTTTTTATAAGATGGATTGATTAATTTTCTTATTTTCCAAGTTAATCTACCTATCAATATTTGCTTCAAAAACCAAGTTTGTCTTTCCAAATCTCTCTTCTAGTTGATTGGGAAAAAGATGACTTTAACAAGCTTGATTGGGTTCATAATTAACAGTCAAGTAGGACTAATATAAATATTAGTGAGGTGGATATGAGGGATAATACACTTGGTGAGGCTGATCTTCATGAATTCTTAGCCTATTTTTTAAAGATGCAACCAAGCCACCCACATCTATCATCTCACTTGTGAGCCTTTGCTAATTGGCTCTCTCAATAGGTGCCTATTCTCTTTTAACCAGATCTAATGCATTTCTCACATTATAAATGAGATGAAAAAGAACATATTGACAATGTCCCCTTATTGTATCAATCTCTATCATGTACTTATCATATCCTAAGAGAGTTTGATTGAAAGCAAAAATAGACTAATTAGAGAAGTGACTAGGTTGACTAAGAGGAGCAAGGTATTGAGAAGGATAGTTATAAGACTAATAAAAATCATGACAAGGTTGATAAGGGCCATGTTGGATCTAGTAAGGATCATACAAAAGATGATAAGAATCATAAAAAGGTTGATTAGGAATGTCATAAGCTTGAAATGCCTCACCAACTTGTGTAAAACAATACTCAACACCAAAATTATCCATAAAACTTTATTAGGAAGTGAGAACACAAAGGAAACATTACCAACAATCTTTAAAAGGAAAACTTGGGTTTTTTGACTAGTTTATGTAAACTTGGAGTTGCCATTGATGCTTGGATAGATGCCTTTATAGGCTGATGTGTTGAAAGACAAAACCAAAAATCTTTCTACTCTTTGGATAATGTGTCCCACTGGGCATGCCAAAAACTATTGTCACTTAGATTTTCACTTTTTTATGAGATATATCATCTCTATTCATCCAAGTATCATAATTGAAATATCTCTAGGCCGTGGGTAGCCTAAGAATGAGGTGAATCTCTAGATAGGGGTATCTCCCTTGATGTACCACTTGTAAATCACTACTACACCTATGCATGTGAGGGAAAAGGGAGAGAAAAATAAAAGTAAACTATCCTAAAAGATTAAATACACCAAATTTATTGATGAATACCAACCAAATACATGTCACATATGAGACCAAGAGACTAACTAAACATACACTTCTCTAATCTAAATCTTCTCACATCAATATTTCATTATGAGGTTGTGATGAATGTTTAGGTTAAGAGGACTAGACAAGGGGCCTATAATGGAACTATTTTAATATAATTACTCACTCAACCTTGACACATCATAAAACACTTCACATGACCTACAAGAAGAAGCTTTCAAGCTACATCTAGGTGGGAGAATGAGATAATAATTCTAAGGAAACAATAATAATCATGTGAGCAAGATCAATCATTCAAGTGAAAAAACTATTAAAATTCATGGAAGACATAAAAATAAGTAGTATTTATTGATCCATGGTATGTAAATTATAAATGCTTTGCCATACTCAGGTGGAGCATAGTTTACAAGGCCAAAATGGTTAGTTCTTGTAGAACTTGAGAGAGATGAGAAGAGAAAGAAGTCCAAAAGTCATAAGGACACTTGTAAATATGATAAAAATGAGTTAAATTTGCATTAAAAGTGAGTTTTAAACTAATCATACAAAGTTAAGAATCACAAGTGTCACCCCAAGTCATGAAATTCTCAAATGTGGCATAGGAGTTCTCATCCTACACAAAGAAATTGCCTTCATCATTCATCTCTATTTAAACATCCCAAAAATAATTAAAGATAGGTCTAATGATTGGATTTAAATGGAATGGTTTTACACATGCTTCTCCATGCATTGGTTACATTCTTAATCACCTAAAATCTTACAAAAGTAAGCCATCACTACCTACACTAAAAAAAACTCTTCTCCCACACACCCCTCACACTTGGCCTTAAAATTAGCTTTAGTTTTCCATGAAAATATATTAAAATGATTGACTGACATGTGTAAATAATCTCCATGGAATTATAATACTCAATTAGACCTTAAAAATCCATCCACTTTAAGTTGTCACCCTTCTCACTATCTTGCTCACTATGCCAGTTTTGACTAGATGAGATGAGAGCTTTTTTTGGAACACTTATAATATTTTTTAACCATTAAATTGACATGGGTAGTTATCTTAAGTCTCAATATTCCTTCCAAATTTTATTTAATCTATTGAAACCTCTTAGAAACTACATAATGCATAAACTAGTCAAACATACCCTATTTTGTACTCCATCCAAATAATTTTGTACACTCCACAAGTATGGGGAGGAGCCTGAGAGAGTATTATGAAAGTTTCAATAAATTTCATGGTAATTTCACCCCACTTAGATATCGCTCCAACCTCATCTTCCCAATCGGGTACTTATCCAAGGGTTTGTAAGGGTTTTGATTCACTTCTACTCTTAAGAATTGTTCATGAAGGTTAGACATCGGAATTGCAAAAAAATTCCAAAAATGAAAATTTTGAGACCTTCATCAACCTTGATAAACTCCTTGAATCACTATGCTGGTCCTCATAAAATATGTGAGCATTTGAAGTTACCTTATCAAGCTTTTCCTTCCATTTCTTGTAGGACTAAGTTATCTTTAATAAAAAATTAGTCTTTTCATGGCTTAATCTACATACCAATAGCTTATACATGTCTATTATTACCCTATAAACAATCCCAAATGTATTATAAATTTTATCTCATGTTATAATTATAAGTGACTCTCCATTTGGCTTCTAGGCCTAAACCTTGCTTACTAGGCATGCCTACAAATGTAGCAATCTAGACCATCCTATTGGGTTCCCTCATTTGATAAGGTGTTTCAATGTTTTCCCTAGGTTTAATTCAACTATAAAAACCTTCCTAAAATGTTATTTTAGTTTTTGGTCCACTTTTTTGTCCCCATTTTCTAAAACTTGCTAGTTTTGACTCTAGGGAAGTACCCTCTACCTAAGACAAAATAGAGGGTGCTTCCCTTATTCCCTCAAACCAAGTTAATATTGTATGGTATTTATCAATTCATATATACCCTATGTAAAAAAATTAGTGCCTAGTTAGTTCATTTAACCCTCCAAAAGCTTCAAATTCCAAGATAGACTTTTTAGAGAAAGGACTATGTGTAGTGTTTGGAGTATAGGATGTGTATTGCATTTGAAAAGGTTCTATGCTTTGCCTCTTTGGTATAAAAAGGCATTATTATGTTTCAATGCCACTTTTCAACCCATTTTAATCACTTTATCATTTCAACCCTTGTTAAAACCCCTCAATCATGCACCCTATCTGACTAGTCAAGGTATTTGATTATGTTTCCTATTTTTAACCCAAAGATGGTTCCTTTAGGTGCATGTTTGATCAATTGGAATTTGATATTAATAAATAAATACATTACTTGAATATTTTATGTCATTTGACAATGGTTTGGACATGTGTATTCATTTTTGGACTAATTCTAATTCAATAATCCTAACTTTCTTACTCTTTGCCCCTCATAGTCAACTACAATTGACTGTGTGGTGTCTTTAGACTCTCAAAGGTTCATATCAGCCTCTACTAGTGGTATTTATGCTCCTTGATATGAATTTAACCTAATAATATAATTTATTAATGGATATATTTTTTAATTTACAACCTTGGGTGTTAGATACCTTATTTAGAGCTAAAACCCTATAGGTTTTATTGCCTTGAAATAGTGCATAAAAGTGTGACTTTAGGCCTTCTTATAGCCATCTTCCCTTAGTAATCTTCCCTCCAAACATTTCCAAGTATTTTTCCTATGTGGATAATAAAATATGAGTGAACTATGAGTGGTCAAATATCTTGTAACCCTATTATATGACTTTTATCAAAATGCATTAGGCTTTTGTTCTATGCTTTTAGGGATTTGATCCGTGAACCAATAATTTGCCCCTAGAATGTGATCCACAATTTAATTTTCCAATTTTACACTCTAAAAGTTATACCATGGTCAAAATATCAAATTATGACTCCTAAGGATTCTCTAGCAGACTCCATATTCTCCATACAAGTACTCTTGGTCCTCTAGTAATGCACCCATAGGTGGATATCTTCATGTACAAGTAGTAATATAGGATTGTAGGTAGTGATCAGGATATACATGTTTGTGATTAATATTAGGCCTTCTAAACGTTTACCAATGTACTCTTAGCATTCCCAATGGATTTGGAGCAACTATCAAGGCTTTTATTCCAATATGATGTCATCTTGATTACCTATAGATACATGGGGAGCTACACATAGGCAATGAGCATGAGACAGTCAATATACTTAAAATGGATATGCCTTGATGACCAAATAATATCTCCTCATGATTTTAAATAAAAACATAAATATTTTTCCAATATCAAAAAAATCTCTCATTCTTCCCTTATAACATTGAATCTTTTCTTCATAGCACTTGCAGGTGTAATTTTATGGTGCAGACTGAGCAATGGTGGTTGATGATTAGTTGTTACAGTCCTCATAATTCTAATAAAATTTATTCACTTGATTGATTTTGTTATGATAATTTATTCATCCTCTCAATACCATAACTATTTCCTCATGAATATGTTAAAGACTTCAACCCAACTCTCAGTTGACTATTCATGATAGTCATGGAGTAACCCAACTGCCTCTCGCTTATGGCTAAAACTCTATGGAGGATTTATTTGGTGGATGAAATTGGAATGAAATTTTATAAAATTTTAAACATGAATACAAACCATCACCATCCTTTAACACCATTACAAAGATATGAATATGTTGGAAGTGGTGAAAACCTACCTACTACATATAATGGGACCAGTATGCAAACCTGAGGTGATTAGCTCTTAAAATCAACTCCAAACTTGAATAAAATTATGGGAAACATTTGAGAGGAGATTAAAAGACCTCTATAATCATTCCCAATATCTATATTGTATGGACTTGTTCAAATCAAGGTAAAACCTATAGGGTACACAAATTAACAAGCAAATTAGATAGTCTAACTTATTAAGAATGGTTCATAAAGCCCATACCACCATTAATATGAAACTAAATATCAAATTTAACATGAATTATTTTATAATACACCCCCATGATCATTTTTCTTGAAACCTCTCTTGCTGACCATACCAAGTACAAACTTGAGGGCCATCCTTGCTTGCCAAGCCTTGTGGAAGAAGAGAGAAGTAATTTTCTTCATTTATTGAATATTATAATCAAAATTATCATTTAATTAAGTGTATGTAATACCAAGGGACACTATCTAAATTTCCTTAACTTCAAAATTCTTTACAATTCTATACACCTCATTAAATGCTCATTTTTTCCAAGAAAAATACCTTTTCTTCTAAAGAACCTACCACTTTTTAGTTATAAATAGTTACTTAATGTATATGATGACTAATTGGGAATTAAATAATCCTTTAAAATCTTCAAATTTTTCAAGGAGGCTTTACAAGTCATTTAATTCTTTATTTTGACCCCTAAGATGACTCAAAAAGACATAAATATTGAAAATGACCAAGACCAAGGCTCATGTGACATGAAATGACATCAAATGACCTATGATACACCTTATGACATAATATTAGACCCCTAAAACACCTAAAAGTAAATTTTTTGCCTATAGAGGTCCTAATTTGACCCTGTAAGGTCAAATTTTGTCAACAGTAACCAAACTTTATACATGAGAATGCACGGAAGGAACATAGTAAGAAATCACACAAGTAACCATAACCAAATGAATATCTATTTATCTCTTCAAAAGTGGAACCCCAATATTCTTAAAATAAAAATTATATATATATATATATATATATATATATATATATATATATATATATATATATATATGTTTTCAATATATTATTGTTCATATTCTTCTCTTACTTGGTGCCAAAAGTGGAGTTTGTTCATATTATATCCTATTACAAGTTGTGAAGATAGGACAAAATAAACTTATACACAATAAAACAAGTACATAATGCATGAATATAAAATAAATATCCTATACAGATTTACAATCCAAATTATTCTACCAACACCTTTTTGGACTTAAAATGTTGCTTCATCCTGAGACAATATCACAAGATCTCTAAAAATACACAAGTAGAGGATGAAGAAATGGTTAGACTAGTAAGAGTTGTAGTAATCACTCAAGGTGTTATTTCTTATTTTCACCTCTTATGCACTACTTAGCCACCCTTTCAGGTTTTCAACTAAGTAGCATACCAAACTATCACCCTTTATGGGTTTTTAATAAGCTAACATAACTAGGTAACTACCCTTTATGAGTTTTCAACCAACCTAGCCCTATTTATCATACTAAATCATCCCCAATACAAAATGCTATAATTTTTTTAAAAATTTGTACTCTATATAGTAATTAACTTAATGGTGGTGGCATAGATATATATGATGATGGAATCAAAGAACCCTAGGAATTACACTATATATTCTTACACTAAGTGATGATTTGTTATAACTCTGAAGGTGGTCTATACGCGGGTGTGTTGATAATCTAGGCAACTGAGTTGGAAAAGGGAGTTAGATCCATCTTGTAGGCATGTAAGTACAATATCACTTCTTGGATCAATTACAATAATGTGTGTAATAGAGCATGGTATCCAATGATCTACTTGACATATGCATCATCAGTTATGCTTAAGGCTACCTTAGTTTTTATGACCCTTATATGAATCTTATCACTCAATTGCTCCATCTTGTCTATGTGTCATTGAGATTGAAGACTAATGAAGGAACTATGAAAAATCTAACTCTAACAATTCAAGAGGTTGTTTTACACATTATCCCTAGCATTGAGTGACTCTTAGAGTGCTCCATCCTTCTTCTCCCTAGTGATTATGTGGTTAACCATGGTTGCTTTGGTGGTAGTGGCCTTTAAAAAGTATACACTAGAACTAGCTAAAGAAGTATCTAGTTTTTGCTTCTAGTCTAACAAGTTGCATGTGACCTATTGTGATTAAAGTGTAGTAGTATCAAGTATTCCTTGATACCCTTCCATCAAAATGATGATAATCATCGCCTTGATCTTAACATCCTACCCCAATGTGCTGACTCCATAGAGTTTTTGTGATGTGCACAAATCCTTGGTTAACTCAGAGACAAGTGTCTTGATTCTACGTTGATTGAACATGACTTAGTCCTTGATTTCTTGAGTGACCAACACAAGACAATAGGTTTGGCTAAGCTTGGTAGCTTCACGTAGGTGAGCCTTTAACTCAACATTCTTATCCTTGGATTGATCCATTTCTTGTTTCAAAGAGGCATCCTTTTGTGTAATAGACTCCTCGAATGTGGTCATGCCTTATAGGTATTTATTCAATTGTAGTCTAGATATATGCAATAATGCTTCCTAGTAGAGGGGGAATGCTACCAATGTGCCTACAGTTGTTAAAAGACAAAGTTATGGCATGGTCATAAGTGGAAGAGATAAGGTGGTGCATTAAACATCCATAGTTGGGACGTCTCATAGCCAAACCCCTCCCAAAGGTAATGTTGGTTGTTGTATACTTGTTAGGGATGTATATGGTTCTTCTTCTTTCTTCATCTACTCTAATCTATCTTGTTGTTACTCAGGCACATGTTGTTGTTGTATAATAGCCTCTATTGCAATATTGAGTTGTTACATAGTGTCTTTAGCCTATTTTATTTTGACAACCTCCTCTGATTTCTTATTAAGCTCATCCTATGCAGCTTTCTTTTTTGCTTGTTCTTCCTCCTATAGTTTCTACACATGTTCTTCTTCTTTCTTTTGGTCCTTTAGTGTAGTATCCCTTGCTTGTTCAACTATAGCCTATACCTATGCCACTTGGCTAGCCAACACCTTAGATGTGCTTGCTTTTCATTCTTGTGTTTGGGCCTATTGTTTTCAATGGCTTCATATTATTCTTATTTCTTATTCTTTATATCTTCTTCAACTTGATTTTGTGCATGAGTGGCATCCTCTATAGTCTAATTTACCTATGTCATTGCATCCTTTTATTTCTTTTCATCTTTGACCTTGGCCATGGTAGAAAGCAAAACATATTTGTTTTTTTAATCTTCAACCAACTTCTTATGATGTATCTCTTGTACTTTATTATTTGCATCAACATCTTATCATGCCTTCTTGGCCACCTCAAGATCCTTTTGTCAGTCATCCTCTACATCCTAGGCCTTTTATGTAACTTTGGATTCTTTTGCTTGTTGACTTACTTATGACACTTGGTGTTGTTGGGCTTGCTCCTTTTGGCATTTATTTCCTCTTTTCTTACTCATTATTCTTATATGCAAGTTGTTTTCTCACATGAGGCCTATTATTCTTCTGATATATGTTGTTATAGTGTGAAATCTTTGACCTCTAAGGCTTATTGTGAAGCTATAGAATCACTTGATTAGACCATGGAATTGGAAACAATTAATTTATTGCACCTGAAGGTAACCAACATGTGTTTGGGTGGTATTAAATTGTAAGATGGTGAAGGTTGCACTTCCTTTTTCATGGCTCTTCAATCGAATATACATTCCTTGAGGGTAAGTGAGACCCTATCCTTGTGCCTAGTTCTTGGCATATGCACCAATGACTCCTATGGTATTTTGGTAGTGGTGTAAAGATGTCTATGGTTGGGAAATTAGTCAAAAATTATCACTATAATAATTCAACCCTTTACTACATCTACTTAGCTTCTTTTTACATAGTGTCAATCATGATAGCTGCAAGGCATGATTATAATTTTACTCACAGACTCAGAGGAACCTTCTTATGCACTTGTATTATATACACTACCTTTAAAAATAATAATTCCTTCTCTTTTTCTCTATCATAAAACTCTCCTACCATGTATGCAACCATTACCTAGTAAACCTCTTGCTCATTTGTGCACATCTGAGGTAGGTCACACAAACTTATGATCTAGAGAACCTTAGGGTCATCGAGATAGGTTGTGGTATTCCTTGTCTTACACTTTAATGGGGGAGATGTTGATTATTTCTTAGAATAGAGCTTACATTCTTATTTCTATGGCTATGATGTGGTGGTTTCTTCTTGTTGTTGTACTATAGGGATTGTTGTGTTAGGTGGTATAGTTTAGATCAGTGTTATATGCCTAAATGCATAGGATTTATGATTGGTGAATTTATCATGTGCCATGGCCATGGTAATAAATAATAGGAGAGGTCTAAAAGGTGATCTTGACAAATTGTGAATATAGTTTAACACACCTTTTAGTAGCAAAGTGATAGCAACATATTGCCCCAAGTATTGCATGATGTCTGGTGGCATCCAAGGATGTGTGGTGATCATCTCCAAGCACTCCTTCTTCCATGTCTTGAATTTACCCTCATGTTCTTAGACATCATGTTCAGTTGTCCATTCAAGTTTTAAAACTATTACATTAGCCAATAGTTAGTGTCAAGGTGCACCTCTTATTCAAGGGACTTCCATTAAGTGAAATAAAGTAGAAAGATGAAGAATTATTACTAGAAGGTCTGCTTTGAAGTCATGTAACACTTGCTAATGTTTGTTGATAGATCCTAAATAAAGTACTCATGCCAATTAAAATACTCATTATATTAGATCATTTAGTGTGCAACATCTATGAGCCCTTTTGAAATTTACTTCATAGATTTGGTAGTCTACCAGAACTTCCACATGATGCATTCTACTAGGATGCAAACTAGTTCATCTTGAATTTCTTTAATTAGGATTCCTTTATATCCCCAAATATATAAATCTCTAACCTACTAAAGGATAGGAGGTTTTCTCATCTTGTATATGTCAAGATAATCTCCTCATGCAGGCATGCCCAAGGCTCAGGCCATTGCTTTTATGTTGATGATTATCATGGTGTCAGGGCCAATGTATATGTTTCTATCATTGTAGTAGATAAACAAGAATTAAAAAATCTCCCCCGAGTTTATAAAATTGGGTATGCAAATTAGGTTCTCAATGTATGTGTTTTGGAATTGGTGGACGACTGCAAGAGCTAGTAGTTGTACAATATTGATGGGATATAGTCAAAATAGTTTTTTATTTATCACTTAGAGGTAATTGAAGGGATCTGGATCAGTTAATTTTGTCTATCAAAGTACCAAGTCAATACCCATTACTTATTTTTAAGCATATGTCAAAATCTTAGTGTGTTTTGAATGATCCATGATCACTAAGTGATGAAATTAAAAATCTTTTGGCTTTCTGCGTAGTAAAAATTAGCTCAACTCTTGAAATTTCATCTCATGAAAATATTTGCAAGGATGAAATGTAGACTTAGTTCACAACCTTATGCCTTTATATATTTTTAACCTATTGGTTTTCATATAAATTCTACACTGAGCTATCCATTTGACATAAATTCAAATGTTGATGTGGTAAATATTATTCAATCTAGTAATTAAGAGAGTTAGTCATTGGCACATATATCAAGATATGTCATTATGTTTTTTGTTTTTTTTACTAGAGTATGAGTGGATGATGTTAATTAATCATTGATTTGGTGAAGATTAGGTTAATTAAACCTTAGTTTTTTATTAACTACTTTGGGAAGACCATTATACAACAAACATCTTAGTTGATTTAACTTGATCATACTTTTCCTAGACTTAATTTATTTCACTCCTATTGACATCCATGATGGTGTACTTAAATTCTTCTATGCATGATTGGTGTACACTATACTTGTTATTCTAGTTCCCAAAAGATATTGAAGAGATTATCTAAAAACACACACATGCACACACAATTAGATAAACACACAAGAAAACATATATAAATGGGAAATCCTAATCTACTTGGTGTTACTCAACACCCACTCATTTAGTAAAAAGAGATCAATTAAAATTATTGGTGGTAGGTGTAGACACCAAAATTACATCACACACGTGTGTAACTCCTTATGTCAAAAACCCCCCTTAAGCCCATTTTCAATAATAATATTAGCCTCCCTAACCTATGTTTTTACCCCTCACACATTTAACTAATTTAAAATGTTTAATTAAGTTAATTAAAAACCCCTTATGCCACCTTACTTGGCCACCTCATTTTAAGACTAATTATTACCTGATGAGTCACCACAAGACTTAGTCCCCTTATCCTAACTACCCATGACTTATTCTCACCTCAAAAATGAATTGCTAACCAACTACATCTTTCTTAACCCCCTATTTCTACCATTTTGTAATGGGTACCACACTTGGCATGAGAAACAAACATAAAATAGGCTAAAGATAGTAGTTTACCTATTCTAAGGTCACTGACATCAGTCAACCCAAGGGTGACATCGGTGGAATCACCAACATCAATTATATAATCCAAACTCCAAAGTAATGTTTAGGTCAGTAGAAATCAAGAAAACTCATTCTTATTTGCATACAAGCTTTTGACATTCAAATTTTGACATCTTGCCTTACTGTTATCTTTCATAATTCAATCCAGATCTAGAACCAAGCTCTTGAGAAATAGTAGCACCCACTTGTTTTCCCTATTTAAGGCATCAATTTAGACTACCTGATAGGAGCCATCCAACTGTGACTTATCATTTAGTCGACACTGCAACTAAGTACATCACTTATTCTATAAGTCTTTAAGCATTTACTTTATAATCACTTTACATCTACTATTTACTATTTTACACATTCCTGACTGAACCCCCATGAAGGAATTATAAAGCTTACCTACTTATTTTTCCTTATTCCAACATGCCAAACCTCTAACCAATCTAACCAAACAATACTCTCTCTCTCTCATTCACTCTCCCCAACCTTCTAGACCTAACCAAAACCATTTCCCAAACCTAAAAAATCCTTCTACAAACTCCTAGGCAATTATTGTCCCTACCGACATTGACATCCTAATTGATATCATTCACTTTCCTCACTAACCTTGGTAGCCTAACTGATATTGATCACACCTACTAATTGACCACGGTATCCTAACTGACATTGACAACTATAGATATCTAGTAACCCTTTTAAGGCCTACCTAAATAACTTCCAAAATACAAATAGAACATACCACCTACACTCTATTACTTTCTATTGCACTCAGGTTATGATAATGGTAACATTATATCTCTTTTACTTTCTTTTTCCCTCTCTCTTGGTTATTTATTACTCTTTTGTCTCTCAAAAGTTTGACACTTCTTGGAACAAGCATGTAACTTGGCAGCCCACTCATATATATGCTAACAAACATTTTGTGATAGTGCTTTCTTACTTGCAGTTAGTCCTCCCCAGCTAAAGAGGAGTGCTTACAACATCTAGATACGATGCATAAACCAATCTAGGTTCATTTTAATCACTTATCCCTATCCTTCTCTATTTTGCTTTTAGACTTGAAATAGAAAAACTTTAGTGAAACATTTTTGGCACGCTCGATGGGACCCTAGAGTTTTCTTTGGGTTCATTTCTTTTTTTAAGCATTCATATAGGTGCATTATAGTGAAAATTTCATTTCTTGCACTTTTTCCTTCTTTTCTCCCTCAAAGCTAAAAATTCAACATTTTATTTTCTATTTAAAGATAATAAACTGAAACTTATTCTTCATTGCCATTCTTCTTTTCTCTTTCCCTCTAAAATCAATTTATCATTTTTATTACAAGTTAAAAAATCTCTTCTTTATCTCTTTTTTGCATGCACATTAGGATAGTGAATTTCATTCTCTACTCCTATTTCATCTTTGTTTTCATTCAAATCTAAACATTTTAGATTTGGCTTTAAAACTTACTGCACTTCATTATTTGTTTGATGCATATTAGCTCACCTAGTTAATTACAAGCATTATGAATAAATTGTAGTACACCTATGTTATACAACTATATCACACCCATAAAAACAAACATATAAAATCACCTAAGATAAGTTCCATCAGGATTTCATCACTTGATGGATCACCTTACCCTACCCAGCTATCCTACTTGGATTTCACCACTAAGGGGAGAACCCACTCCATTCTCTAGTGGAGTATAAACTCCAGATAGAAGGTATATTTTGGCTAAGTGACCTAGCTTGGCTTTAGGTCCATGAAGTGTGGGGAGTAAAATCCTATAACAAGCCATGTCCCTGGTATAACATAGATTTCCTCTTGAACACTAAAACTAACCTAAAACTAGCTCTAGATTGCTTTCTATTACCTTCGTTAACCAAATTTTCTTCTCACTATCTGATTAAGGCATAAGCCAACACAAGTCTAAAATTAATCTCTAGGAGTTAATAATTAGTGGTTGTATGTTATTTTTATACTTTTCTATTGCTTTCTATATTTTAGAGTTAGTAAGGATGTTTTTATATTGATTCACAAAATCAACACTATTTGTAATACATAGTTCTTATAACCTATTATATTAGATTTTCTAAGTGTTCTTCCTTTTTACACAAACTTCATGCATCCTCTATTGTACCTAGATTCTACTTTTGGGTTTTTTAAATGTGGGATTTTCCATCTCTTGGGATATCATAGTGAACAACATCAGTTAACTACATCGACATCGATAGACTTTAACTACTAACATCGATTAATCCCACCAATGTCAGAAAACTTTTACTACCGACATTGATGACTATGTAATTTTAATTTGCTCAAAATAGTAAGTTAAAATAACCCACTTAGCTACACCCAAACTTGGTTTTTCCTCATTTTATCACTAATACAAAGTAATAAGACTATTTATACTTCTTCTTGCATGGTATTAACACTAGCTCAAGCCAAAATTCTTGCTGATTATGCAAGCTAGAAACCACTTCGACCTTCCCCTCTTCCTTATAATTTTATCATGGAGCATACTTCAAATATAAAGCATACTCCCAACCATAACCAAATTCTCATGATGCCTGAAAGAGATCAATATTTTGCTAAATTTCTTGATCATAATGTGGCAGCCCTTTAGCATTACCTTTCCATGAGCCTAACCTACAATTCTTCAGGTGACCCAATCTATGGTATGCTAACCTCTCTAATGGAGACAAATTTAGTTTTAGCTGTCTCTCCCATTTTCTCCATGGTTACTCAAACCACCACCTCAACAAGTAACCCAACCATAAATAATGTCCAAAGTTTAGGATTTCCAACTTCCCAATCCCACCTAAACCCTGGCATGACTTCCCTACTTTCACAACCACAAGCAATTCAGTCAAGTCTTACCCCATTCTAGAATTTAGTGGTACCTATTCCATCTATTATCATGCCTATAATTAACTAATTTATGACTCACCCTTTATCTAGTCTAACCATGCCAATAACCCAACTTATAATAACAACGTCCAACCAAAGTATAGTCTCTAACCCAATGGGATAAGCACCCTTTTCTTTTGCACCCCAGCCTATGACTCATTATCCTTATGTTTCCCCAACACAACCTCAGAAAGCTATATCATATGCTCCCTCTTATTCCTATCAGGGTCCCTATAACTTAGGAGGTATCTCCTAGACTAATCCCCCTCTAGACCTCATTAAGATGTTGATGGATAAGATGTCTAATATAGAGACATCAATTTCTAGTTCAAGTAATGTGATATCTTATGATCAGGTATGAAATGAACCCATCCATCCTTATGTGCCTATTCACCCTTATCCAAGCCAATGGGAACTTCCCAAATTTACTTGTTTCCATAGTAAAGAGGACCCAAAACATCATTTGTAAGCATTTATACATGCTTGTTATTTAATAGGGAATGATAATATGTTACTACTTCACACTTTCCCTATGTCTCCTTCAGGTGCTATCATGGATTAATATAGATCTATAACTTAGCACTCCCTTTTCTCATTTACCTAACTCACATAAATATTCTTAGACCATTTGTCTATTAACATTTTTAAAAAGGTTTCTATTACAGACCTTTATTCTATCAAAAAAATTGATTATGAGTCTATCATAGATTTTGTCACTCATTAGAGAGGCTTAATCAATGAACTCTCATTCTCCTTACCCCAAATTAGGCTTATTAATCTCTTCTCAAGGGCATGTGCTAAGCACATGTTGTCCACACTCTAGGTATAAACTTTCCACACATTTGATGAGGCCTTTATGATGGTGTGAAAACTTAAGATTTGGGTTATAGATGAAGCAAGAGTCAAGTTGCACAGTAATAACCCCAATTACAAATCAAATGACTCCTCTTCTTTTAAAACTTCTCCTTTTAGCCAAAAATCTAAAGGCTCTACCAACATGGTGGTCATTAAATCAGCTTCTTCCATAACCACAAGCCAATTTAATTCCTCAACTTCCCAAAATCCAACCAAGTAATTCCAAAAATGGTATGAAAAAAGATAATACACTCCCATTGGGGAGTCATATACATCCATTTTGGAAAAACTATTAAAACAAGGTGTCATAACCCTTCCACAAATCAAACCTCATATACATTTTGACCCCTCCCATCCTATTCAAATTTGGTACAAGGAGGATGAGTTTTATGGCTACCATTGAGTTAAAGGACACAATTCTAATAACTATAAGACATTCAAGGACATTGTTTAAGACATGCTTGATAGGGGTGATATCATCTTAGATAATCCTAATTCACCCACTAATAAAAATATAGATGTGTTCAAATAGCCTTTTCCTAACCATTCACCCAATCAAAATATTGTTCAGACCATGACTAACTCATGTGATCATAATATCCATATGGTTAATATGGTCTTTCTTTTACCTCTAGTTCAACCTCCCCATCAACAGAAGGCACCCATTTTATCGACTCTTCCCCTACAGTCAGTGGAATTTATTTTTCCCATTCTTCCTCCTCAAGTAGAGAAACCTATTTCACCTATTCCACTCCCACATGAGAAAGAGCCTCCTTAACCTCTTCTTTTTCCACTAGAGGAGATAGTATTGCTAGTTCCTTTTGCACCAATATTACCTATCCTCTTACCACTTGAAGACCATGCCTTTCACATTTCATAACCACATGTTGAAGGGAACATAATTCCTATGTTATACCCTCTTAAGGAACCTTCTTCACCTATCTCTCCTCTATTTATAGAGAGTAATACCTCATCCAATCCACCTTTTTACCTCAAAGAGTCAGTGATATCTACCCCACATTAAATGAGAGACCTATTGTGCCTACTCCAATTATACCACTCTTACCACTTATTTTACCTATGGAGGATCATACTTTACCTATTCCTTACGTACATGTTGAGGGAGAAATTATAAGTATGCTCTACCCCCTTGAGGAACCCTATTTGCCTACCTCTCCTCCATCCATGGAAGACCATGCCTCTTCTCCTATCTCTATTGAAGAAGACCCTGTTATGGCTCTTTCTCATCTTTAGCCTTAAGTAGTAGAGACCAACAATTTCCCTCTTTCTCAGTCACCTCAGCCTTCTCAATATTCAACCATAAAGCCTATGTTAAATTCATCTAAACCCTTCTCATGGTTGGTGAAAAGTATATAATTTCTTGACTCCATGAAACTAGATCATGTTGCATTTTGGGACTGACTTAAAACTCCTTATCCAACATAATGAGTGTCAACCTTTACTGCCAAATCTCTCACTATCCTTTACCCAAAGTTCTTTGACAAAGTTAGATCTTCTTCACCAAAATCACCAAAATTTCATCCATCTATGTCAGAACCCTTACCCTCATAGGCATCTACCACATTAAAGCAAATCAAGCCTTTAGGCGTAGGCCTCATCTCTAATCTAATTCATCCATGGGTGAGATTAGATCTAACTCTCCAACCACAAGTTAGAGTTTTGTGGCCTAAACTAAAAAAAATGTTAAGCTTCCTAGATCTTGTTGATCCTTCCCTCTTCAACACTAAACTTTATCATCAATTTTGAGCCCACACCACTCTAATTTAGTTGGAGTATCATCAATCCAAACAAAACAAAAGGCTAAGTTACCTCCACTACTACCTTTTCCACTTGGTATGCCTTTTACATCTAACACCATGATACCTAACATCAAAAAAGTGTTAACAAAACACATAACTCCATCACCACTAAACAAGGCATCATGCAAATTCACCCCAATGACTCCTAAATAAAAGGTGTCCACTCTTATTACCATAACAAGTGTGAGCCCACTCATAGGCTCTCAGAGCTTTTTCCCACATCATTTATTGCAATATTTCATAACGAATCTTCCTCCCATTAAGCCTTATAGTCCTCTTCGAATGAATCCATCTTGGTTTAATTATATACAAGTGTGTTTATATCATCATTCACCTAGACACAATACTGAGAATTGTAAATCCCTCATAGTAGTCATTTAACAAAACTTTGATGTCAACACTTTATCTATTGATACTCCCATTAACCTTCATGTTATTTCACCTTTGGCATTCACAATTCTGCCTACTATTCAACCTAAATTCAAATCTAAAGATGTCATACCACCTTTGCCACCTCTTTTACCTATATTTTAGATCAACATAGTTAATGTGGCCACATAGTCACAAAACCAAAAGGATAAAGGTAAGTAAAAATTCATCTCCTTGGGCTCATCCCTTTTCCAAATACACTCCTTTGAATCCCAAGGTTTCCATCTTGGGGGTCTTGAAGTCAACATCTTTGGATGTTATTCAAATCTCAATGGTGAAACAACTTCACCAAAATCCTATGAAAATGTCCTTGTATGAGTTAATCTAAAACTCATCCCAACACCATCAATATTTTATTAGTGCCTTGTAATTAGTTAAGGTATAACCTAATGATACCCACCCTCTTGTAGATTTGGTTAGCTCTCTTAATTCCATCTCCCTAATTTCCTTCAATAATTTAGAAATTCCACTTCAACACCTTGAAGATCAAGATTCTACCCTTTTTATTATCATATTTATTGATAAAAATCATGTCAAAAGAGTCATGATCAATGGGGGAGCTAGTATTAATATTATTTTCACCCATTCTTACAAACAGCTAGCCCTTTTGATGATTGCATGTCTCAAACTGATGTGGTACTCTACTCCTTTAATGATACCATAGCTACTATGGTGAGCACTATTATCTTACATATCTATGTAGGTACTCACATAATTCTTGATCTCTTCTATGTTGTAGAAGGAGATTTCTAATATAACATACTACTTGGATGACCTTGGATACATGTTATGGCATGTGTATGCTCAAATTTGTACCATTGTGTCAAGTTTGAGCACGATGGATAAGTGCATGTCATACTCACTAACCCACTTCCATTTAAAACATGTAACATGACTTATAGTCCCAATGATGTTCTCATTCCATTGAATACATCATATTCTCTGTATTATACTTTTGAATCTTTCACAAGATCTAGTACCCTGATTACACAGATACTGACAACACAAATTCTTGACAAGGATCTCATGAAGTAAACTTTTAAACATTTGTCACTCAGAGAATATTGTTTTTTAATGCTCAACATGTTCTATACTCCACAAGAGTATGTAAAGCTCCATATGCACCCAAATTATGATCCCCACATTGGGATGGTCATCTCTTATGGGCCCCCTAACCTTTTAACTAATTTCACATATGGGGGAATTAATCAGGCTCTCACTATCAGTATTCCATCCTCTTCACCACCACCATTTCATTATGAATTCTCTTTCCTAAGTAATCTTAGATTCACTCACACCTATCTTTATAGGTGTGCCTAAAAAGGATTTGGTTTTTGTCATTATGAGTAGTCCCATTGAGTATCCCACTAGCAACACCATTGAAAATGCCAAAAAGAGGCATGGAGTGGGTTATAAAATCCTAACTAAACTCACCAAAACTTCCCATGTACCAATTATTGAAGATCCAATCTCTCCTTCTCCACTATCACTTACCAAATTAGAGGTATCTATACCTCCTAATTTTTTTTTCAATAAATACCATCCATTTGGGGCCTCTCACCTATCGTGAGGGTAAGGAAACAAGGTCCCTTTCTCTCTTTCATCCTAAAATAATTGATGAAGACTCTCCCACTATTAACATTATCTAATGTCAAGATGATGATGTTATTCTCACATAAATGGGTGTAGATGATTCCTATATCTAATTATCACTCCCATTTGAAACATAATCTATGTTAAATGAATCAACCATTGACATCAATTTACCCTCTCATGATAACCCCCATGTCCTCAACATTGGCCAATCTTTGGATTCCTCTAAGCAAGTTGATTATGCCACATTTTTTAATAACCATAGCAAAGCCTTTTCTTGGTCTTTTAATGACATGCCTAGTATTGACCCCTCTATCATCACCCATAACATTATCACCAATCAAGATGATAAACTTGTTAAGTAAAAGCTTCACAAGATGCATCCTTGTATTGCTCTCCTTGTCAAAGAAGAGCTCTAATGCCTCCTTGTTGTTAACTTTATCCAACCCATTGACTACCCACAATAGATTTATAATATTGTTCCTATCATAAAAGTGACTAGGGGAATCTACATTTTCATTGACTATTATGACTTAAACCTCACTTATCCAAAATATGACTTCCCATTGCCAAGCATCAACCAACTTATTGATCTAACAACTAGCCATGAGATGCTATCACTTATGGATAGGTTCTCTAGATATAATCAAATCTTGGTTGCTCCTGAGAATTAACACAAGACAACTTTCATTACCCCATGGGGGAATTTTTGTTATCAGGTCATGCCTTTTGGTCTAAAGAACATTGGTGCCACTTATCAACGTGCTATGACTTACATCTTCCATGATCTCCTACAAAAAATTATGGAAGATTACGTGGATGACTTACTTGTCAAGTCTAAACTTAGCTAAGATCACTTGATGATTCTCAAAATCATATTTTCTCATATCCTCTAGTATAACATTTTACTAAACTCAAAGAAATGTGTCTTTGGTGTTCTTTCTGGTAAGCTCTTAGGCTTTATCATTTTTCTCTATGGTATTGAAGTCAACCCTGCTAAGGTTAGAGCAATAATATGGATGCCTCCACCTACTGATATTAAACAACTCCATAGCCTACAAAGCAAACTTCAATATATCCATTACTTTATCTCCTAGTTGTTAGATAGTTGCCAACCCTTTCACCATATCCTCAAAAAAGATGTCTCCTTCCATTGGAACACCCATTGCCAAGAAGATTTTGATGAACTCAAATAATATCTCCTTTCCCCACCAGTTCTTTTTCCACCTAAGTAAAATTAACCTTTATACCTTTACATCTCTATAATAGACCATGTTTTGGGTACTATGATTACACATCGAGACGATCACTATCAAAAATAGATAGTTTACTACATAAGCCACACACTTATTGATTATGAGACTCGATATACCCATACCAAAAAACTTTGCCTCACATTTGTATTTTTAGCCTCTAAGCTCCACCATTATCTCTTAAATCACAAAACCTACATTGTCACCCATATTAATCCCCTTAAATACATGTATTCTAAGCCATATCACAACCAACGAGTAGCTCGGTGGCTCATGCTCCTTGCTGAATTTGACATAGAATTTATTTAACAAAAGTCTATCAAAGGGAAAAAGATCATTGACTAGTTAGTTACCACCCCTTTACCTGACACCCAACCTTCAAACCTCGAATTCCCTAACAAACTATCATAACTCTCTCCACCGATAACTTATCCTATCAAATGATGATGTTCTTTGATGAATCTAAATGTCAACATGGTGGGGGTGTGGGAGTCATTCTTATTCCTCTAGATGGTGAGCCTATGTCTTTGTCATTTAAACTAGATTTTGAATGTACTAATAATATAGCCAAATATGAGGCTTTGATCATAGGGTTTCAAATGGCTCTCTTCTTAGGTATCAAATCAATAACCATTTTTTATGATTCTCAACTAGTGGTTAATCAGCTTAATGGTTCCTACCTATGCAAAAATGAAATTATACAGTGGTATAAACATCATGTAGATATGCTCTGGGATCCATTAACTCTTATCTCTTACAAACTATTCCTTGATCTATAAACAAGTTTGCTAACACAATGTCTTCACTTGCTTCACACATACCCTCTTCATCCTCTTCCTTGAAAGTCTATGTCATCATGCATTGTTTAACATTACCCTCCTATGTATCAACTAACATCCTCTTTATCAGAAATGTAACATCCAACCCACATGACTTATGGTACAAGTAACTCATATATTACCTTTCCTTTTCTATTACCCCTTTTGATCTCTCTAATAATGGGAGACATTCTTTCATAAAATGTGACACTCATTACACTATGCTAGGGGTACTTCTCTGCAAGTGTGTTTTTTATGGTCTCCTTCTTAGATGCCTCACTAGTACTAAGACTCTCTTTGCTATTAAGGAGGTCCATGACAGGATTTGTGGCAAACATTCTAATAGTCACACGGTTGCCAAACATATCATTCAACTTGGATATTATTGGCCAACACTCCATCAAGATTATGATGATTACATTTGGAATTACATCAAATGTCAACAATAAACTAACCTCCTTCACATTTCAAGTCATGCATTACAAGTTACCAAAGACTTTTGGCCCTTCTCCCAATGGGGCTTAGATCTAATCGAGGAAATTAACCCTCATTCATTTCTCTATCATCATTCTATCAGTCCTACCACTAAATACTTCAACAAGTGGGTCAAGGTCATTCCTCTCATCTCCACTAAGGCTAACAAATTTTTTGACTTTATCAACAATCACATCATCTAGCATTTTGGTGTTCCACATAAAATTATAATAGATAATAGCAAATCTTTCAAAAACAAAAATGTCTAAAGTCTTTGTGATACATTTGGAATCAAATTAAGCTTCTCATCACCATACTATCGATAAGCAAATAGACAGGTAGAAGCTTCTAACAAAACATTGACCAAAATTCTCATGAAGGTAGTCAATGATATGAGCAAGGATTGGCACACTCACATTCCCTTTGATTTATGGGCTTACCACACTTGCATTCAAACCTCTATAGGTGCTACACCTTTTTCCTTGGTATATGGGATAGATGTTGTTTTACCTCTTAACATTTAGATTCATTCTCTTTGCATTTCTCTAAAATACATACTTGCTAATGATTACTTTCACTGCGAATGTTTGGCTCAACTCACATTTCTTAATGAGCACCATCTCATAGCCCTCAACCACCTCAAAATTTATCAAGAGCATATCAAATGCACTTACAATAAAAACCTCAAAGAGTGAGATTTCAATATTGGAGATCTCATCTTAAAATAAAATTAACATGTGATGAACATGGAGAGAATCAAATGGGGTAAGTTTTCTCTTAATTGGCTTGGAACCTACATCATAACCCATAAGTATGGCTCAAGAACTTATCACTTGTCTTCTCTTGAAGGAAGGCCAAAACTCGACCTTTAAATGCCTTACACCTCTGACCATTATTTTGTTATCCAAGTGTTGCTTTACCTCATGTTTAATTTGAGCTCATCCCTTGAGCATCCCTATTACATTCATCTCCCTTTCTCTTAACTCCTACTCCTGTACACTTAGTTAACTTATGAAGTCCTACGGTTTCACCTTCAAAGTGGAAAACTCTTAAGACTCTATAGTCTTGTCCATGACTAAAAAAAAGGGATATGTGCCAAGTTATAATCTCTTAGGTCATGATTCATAATGTATACTACTCTCTTGAAGGAAAACTATGTAACTTCTCTTTGCCACTATCAACAGACTGCTTCCTTGAAGGACAAATATTTAAACTAAAAAATAAATGCTTATACCAATCCCTTGAAGGATGGCTAGGCCAAGCTTTGTTCTCAAAGGAAAATACAAATAAAAATCTTATCATATTTATCAACTTAATATGAACTCAATAAATACAAAATCCCATTGTAGGCTTCCCACATTGATCAACTTACATAATAAAAAAAATCTTTAAGTCATGGAATAACCTATAGTATCTCTCAAGTCACCCACAATAGGGGCATATCATCCCCACTTCTAAGGTTACACTACCCAAACACTTTCCCTCATTTTACCCCATTTCCCTCATACTCTTTCAAAGAACATTGAACTCACTTAACACAAGGTAAACATGATGCTTCTCTAACAAACAAATAGGTCCAATGATGTAAAGCATGAAAGAGGCTCATATTATTGAACCTATTTATGTTATGATTATAGTCTTTATTTTCCCTCTACCTCTATATATTATTGAACCTATTTGCCATCCATTCTACCTCTTTATTTTCCCATCCAAATCACATGTTGATCTCTCTACTAAGATGAAAAAATCATACAGACATTATCAAGCCTACTCTATTTATTTTAAGCATACACCAATGCTAAAATAAAATAACATAGCCAACCTATTCATTTTAAGCATACACCATCACAAATATGGAAAAATGCTAAGATGAAGCTAATAAACCAACTATGCATATACCATCACACATATGGAAAATGATAGTCTAACTCAACTAACATGATCAACATTAACATAACATTAAATTAATCATTTACATCAACATAATCATCACAATCACAATAAACACATCTCAAAATCACAATAAATATACATCACACACACACACACACACACACACACACACACACACACACACACACACACACACACACACACACACACACACATGCTCAACATACATGTACATAAATACATCATCACAATATCATCTCTCTCTAAAAATATACATCTCTCATATTTGGCTCACAAGTTGGTGTGTATATAAAATATATAACAAAAACAAACTCTAGCACTTATATTCCTTGAGGCTCTCCACATGGTCATGAAGAAGTAGTGTCATCATGACTCTATGCCTGTTTACGTGAGCTAGAATCTAGGGCATGTGTCACTAATCTCTCCTACTCTAGAAACAATATCTATGAATCTATGAGAACTCCCTGATGGCCCTCTCATAATAATCAATATCATCAAAGGTAGTAGTATACCTCACCATAGATATAGTCTATGGTGGTCCCATCACATTTACTAAAGGTTCAGCCAATACTAGTCCTTATGGTGGAGAAAGTGTAGCCTAACCTATTGCTCTCAAACTATCCCTCTCTATTATTAGTGTAGTAACTTGACCCTGTAATACCCTAACTTGGCCTTGTAATACCCCAACTTGGCCCTATAATGTCACCACCTATCCCTATAAAGCTAATACATGTGCTTAAGTTATATCTCAAGCTTACACTACTACATCTTGAGCCTACGCTATCATATCTTGAGCCTACACTAGTACATCTTATCCTTTCACTACTACATCCCATGCTTGTATAGCTCTCTCTCTCTCTCTCTCTCTCTCTCTCTCTCTCTCTCTCTCTCTCTCTCTCTCTCTCTCTCTCTCTCTCTCTCTCACACACACACACACACACACACACACACACACACATCAATACCTACAAATTTGGTGGTGGCCTCTTGACCTCCACCATGGGATGTAAGCCTATTCACCAAGCTATATATGCCATTGTGCACCCTAGATCTACTATACCTGGCCCTGTTGACTGCTCTTTGAAATATGGCCCATCTATCTCCTAGGGTAAAGGTAAGGGTGCCCCTATATCATCCCTCATTTATCAAGGGAAGGTAGGTAGTACATATTATAGTAGACCAAACTACCTCCTGACCTATGCCATGAATACCATCTCTAGCTCACTAACTCATCTCCCTCTAACCCATAGTGAGCTCTATAAGCCAACCAACTACTCTACCTATCCTCTAAATATAGGGTATGTCAAGTATGGTCTCAAAAAAATATCTATAGGGATCACTCCCTCTATAATGCACCTATATTAAGCAATATTATGCACTATTTCATCTACTTAGGTTTGTGCCATGCCATCTCTCCACCCTCTAAAACCAACCCTAAAATTGGTTAGAATCATGTTAAGTAACCCCAATGGTCATGTCACCATGATATGATCATATGCCCAATGATGGAGTAAGTTATTGACACATAAACTATATCATCATCTTAGTCTCAAACCCTATAGCTCTCTATATAACTATGCCAAAAACATTGGCAATGCAAAAAATAGTATGTTGGTAAACCATTTATGCTAGAATACCCATCAATGCAATCAAAAATCTCCCACCATTTTCAACTGGTAATGCATACATGGTAATCCCTATCATCATTAAGATGCTTAACTAATGTTTTTCCTCATGAACAATAAATAATGGCTCATAGGCAAGGTTCGGTGAGTGATAGGTCACCTCCCCAACACACTTTCTAAATAATGCCACCATGTGCATATCATGTTCCTCTTTTGATCATGAGAAGAGATCCTCACCTTGGAGTCACAACCATAAAAACCTATAGACATCTTCCTAGGTCACTGTTAACTCTTTAGATAGTAGATGGAAGGTGTTGGTGGTATGATCCCACATCTTGATCAATGCTATCATCAAGCTCACATCTTGTGTAACTATATAATATCATCACACTCGCCCTAAACCTATAGCTACCATGTGCTCCCACTCATCTAGGGTGACATCCCTCCTCATCTATGTTAGTAGTATCGGTAGGTGATCCCATAGGATGAACTCCAACCTAGCCTACACCCATACACACACAACTCAAGTCACATACTTTCTAAAATAATCTACCACCACCTTTTTCCCTTCCCTTTGAGAGATCTACATTGGTATGAGGCCCTCAACTAGGCTATCTAGGCAACACTTAATCAACATAGGGTCTTTAGAGGTTAGCTTAGCCATATACCCACCTATCTAACCTTCTCTCCCCTCTCTACCCTAGGCTTCACAACCTCTCTCCACCCTAGGCCCAACTTCCTATCGTAACTCTAGGCCTCATAGATTATATCCCTAACCCTCGACCCTATGACCTATCTTGTAAGCTCTAGGTCTCTTGACCTATCTCAACCTACCTTTTTACCCATTTCCCCTAACAAAAATTTAACCATACCTTAGATATTTTTCCCTAGGCTCTGGGAGAACTACATTGGTCTAAGGCCCTCAACTAGGCTATGTAGGCAACACTCAATCGACATGATGTCTTCTGAGGTGAGCTCAACCATTAGGCTAGTTGACTACTTTAATTAGGGATCCAAATTAACCTTTTCTTCTATTTTTGGGTTATTCACAGTCACTAACATTAGTTTTATATGTTAATATCAATGCTTGGTGTCAATCAACATTTAAAAAAACCTACTGATATTGGTACCATGTCGATTAATGTCAGTGGACCCCATTGATGTCAATAACTGGTTTAGCCATAGGGCTAAATGACTTGTCCCCCAAAATTCAATTTTAACTTAAAACTTACCCCCCAAATCCCTCCCAAAGTACATTAAACCCATCCCACCCTATTTACTACCCCCTTCAACACCATTTTTATACACAAAATTTCAATTTAGGCAAACTAACCAACGCTAATTTAAAATCAAATCATAAGGGATCTTATCTCATCTCCCCATCTCTTTCAGGCTAGCATAGTTGGCTCTTATGGTGGTATGCCTCTTGCTTGGTCCCCTCCTAGCTCTACCATCTTAGTCTCTCTCAAAGCTCTTTTTCTCCCCAATCAAATGTTTAAAATTAGTTTGGTAGGATGACAAACCCCTTTTTATCAAGTTTGGTCACCCACTGACATCGACATACTTGACCTAATCCACTGATGTCAACACTATTTCCCATTGATATTAGTAACCTTGCCCTATTCCTCTAATGTTAGCACTATTTACTACCAACATCGATGATATCATTGACATTGGAATCATTGCATTAGAATTCCCCACAATCCTTTAGACTCCACCCATAATCTAGGGTAGTTTGGAGATCATGTATATCTCCTTGACCTTGACTACCAACTTAGAGATCAAGTATATCTCCCCAACCATGACAACCACCCTTACAGATCATGTAAATCTCTACCCAGATGACTTTTTTTAGAGATCATGAATATCTCCTCAGTCATTGACCTTTTATACATACCTTACATTGCTTGTCTTGATCACTTATATTATTCTACTATAATTGGCTATTATACACACACATGTATATTAGGTGTTTTGGATGGTGACCAAACTCATTCTGTCACTTTTAAATTTTTTGTGTTTCCCAAGCATACTTCCTACCTTGGATACCTAGTACACATAGACCATTAGAGCTATAAATTTGATTGTTTTGACCTTATCAGCTATCACTTACAAGTTATGCTTTAGTTATTTCTATTTGAGTCCTCCTCAACCTTACTTGTTCTTGATTTTGTCAACTATAGCTTGTAGTAGTATATGCACACATAATGATACCAAGTTCTCCTCCACTCACCCAATTCACTCCTTATCAAACTAGTACCTGATTCTAATTTCTCCTCCATCAATTCCCATTTTGAGGGGGGATACATCATCCAATACTCAGAGTATCTAACTCTTGTTTTTGTCTTGTAACTTATTAGTGCAAATTAGAAGATAAAAAGGGGAAAATGTAGACACCAAAATTATGTCGCACACATGTGTAAATACCTATGTTGAAAACCCCCATTAAGCCCATTTTCAATAATAATAATTAGCCTACCTAACCCATGATTTTACCCCTCACACATTTAATTAATTTAAAAATTTTAATTAAATTAATTAAAAACCCCTTATGCCACCTTACCTAGACACCTCATCCTAAGACTAATTCTCACCTGATATGTCACCTCAAGACTTAGTCCCCTTATCCTAACTACCCATGACTTATTCTCACTTCATAAATGAGCTCCTAACCAACTACATCCTTCTTAACCCCCTATTTCTACCATTTTGTAATGGGTACCACACTTGGCACAAGAAACAAATAGAAAATAGGCTAAAGATAGTATTTTTACCTATTCTAAGGCCACTAACATTAGTCAACCCATGGCTAATGTTGATGGGATCACCAACATCGATTATATAATCCAAACTCCAAACTAATGTTTAGGTTAGTAAAAATCAAGAAAACTCATTCTTATTTGCATACAGGGTTTCAGCATTCAACTTTTGATATCTTAGCTTATTGTTATCTTGCATAAGTCAATTTATATTAGAAACCAAGCTCTTGAGAACCATTAGCACCTACTTGTTTTCCCTATTTGATGTATCAATTTAGCCTACCTGATAATAGCCATCCATCTAGCACTTATCATTCAGTTAGCACTATAGCTAAATACATCACTTATTCTATAAATCTTTAAGAAATTACTTTACAATCACTTTACATCTACTATTTACTATTTTACACATTCTTAACTGAACCTCCATGAAGGAATTATAATGCTTCCCCACTTGTTTCTCCTTGTTCCAACACACCAAACCTCTAACCAAATCCACCCAAATAATACTCTCTCTCTATCACTTTCCCCAACCTTTCAGACCTAACCAAAACCATTTTCTAGACCCATAAAAGCCTTCTGTAAACTCTTATGTAATTATTTCCCCTATCAATATTAGTAGCCTAACATATATCGATCACTTTCCTCATTGACCTTGGTATCCTAACTGATATTGATCATACCTACTAATCGATTATAACAACCTAACTAATGTCGACAACTATGGATTTCTAGTAACCCTTTTAAGACCTACCTAAATAACATCTAAAACACAAACAAAACATACCACCTACACTCTATTATTTTTTGCTACACTCAAGTTGTGAATAATGATAACATTATCTTTCTTTTACTCTCTCTTGGTTATTTATTACTATTTTGTCTCTCAAAAGTGGACTATCATCTCTAAGGAAGTTTGACACTTTCTGGAACAAGCACATAGCTTGGCAACCTAGTCATATATCTGCTAACAAACATTTTGTGGTAGTACTTTCTTACTTGCAGGTGGTCCTCCCTAGCCAAAGAGGAGTTCTCACAATGTGTGGATACTGTGCATAAATCAATTTGGGTTCATTCTAATCACTTATCCCTATTCTTCTTCTATATTTTTCATTTAGACTTGAAATAGACAAACTTTAGAGAAACAATAGGGCTTAAGCCATTCACCCACCGTAGTAAAATGGTTCCCTAAAAATATCTAAAAATAATTATTCCTTTCTATGATATTTCATGTATAATTTAAGGCCCTTTCCATCTAACCTATAATTTACATGGAAATGCTCTGAAACGAATATCATATAACAAAACTGGTTGATCTTTATGAAATTCTTTATGGCACATATTTTTGCCATGCAATGATTTCTAGATCTACTTATGAACTTATTACATCCAAGATACTCTAAATTGATACTCATTCATCCTATTTAGTTTGAGAATCTTGTTGGTGAGAGACTTAAGATCCCCTAGTCTCATGACCATTGCAATGCACAAACTGGGTACCAAGTACTCCATTGGTATGATTGCTTCAATCTCATAGACCAACTAGAATGAAGTAAAACTTGTGTCCCTCTTATAGTGAATGTGATATGCCCAAATAATCATAGGAATGTGATATTCCCAATTATCTCTCTTGAGATAATAGATTTTTATCATCTTTCCCAATACTTTGTTAGAAGCCTTAGCTTGGCCATTAGTATGTGGATGGTATATAGTACTTTTATAATGAGAAATCATGAATTTTTAAATGAGGGATCTAATGATATTATTCAATAAGTGTGTCCCTCAATCGCTAAATAGCTTGATGGGTCATATAAACCTTATAGTATTATTCTCATAAAGGAACTTTGTTGTGCCCTTTGAACCATAGTTGGGTTTTGCAACGGGTTCAACCCATTTGGTAAAGTAATTTTTCATAGTAATAATATATCTTGCTTTAATATGTTTACTTGGTAGATCGATAGGTCCAACAAAGTCAATTCCCCACTATTTAAAATATCATTTAGCTAAAAAAGGTTGTAGGGGCATTTCATCCTTTTATAGTGGCTTACTCATTCCTTGATAAACATTGCAATATTACACTACTCCCTTATGCATCCTAAAAAAGGTTTGGCCATCATAACCCACTCTATAATAATTTATTTATAGTAGCTTCTCTGATATTTTATGATTTATATTTCATATAATCATGATAATAATGACATATGAAGTTAATTACTTTTTGATCCAAAGTTTTATAGCTTCTCTTGCATGCTTGCTTCCTTTCATTTGGAATGATTTCAAAGATGACATAAACATATATGTATATGATGCTTTAAATCAGTTCAAATATATGTCAAATTTCATAGCATGTTATCTTTATATTATGTGTAATTCCATTAATAATCAAACCCTTACACACATAAAGGATTTAGTACATAAGCTAATAACCATGTTTCAAGTTTCAATGTCATATCATATGTACATGAAAGAATCTCCTTCTCCTCCTCATATCCATGAGGTTGATATCTAATTTACCTCTAACTAGGTCCATTCTATCACTCCTTTAATATATGATGCAACCTATAATATTGTTACTAATGCCCATACTCAACATATCCATGCCTCCACCTCTCCCCTATAGGGTGCATGCCTACATATTCAATCAAAAGCAACTAGAGTTTACACTTATGAGAATCTAAGGGATAAAATTATCAAGAATAAGTTAATATAATAGTTAAAAAATCAAAATCATTTATTAATTTAAAATCTCACATTATTGGAAAATCAAATAACATGTACAAAGTCTTCAGAATATGTTAGTGTTCATCATGTCTATGCATCTACACCTAGAAAAGTTGTGCCTAGCACTCTTTCATATCCAAATCATAAATTAAAACATAATTCATCTATTATAATTAATTCAAAAATCTTACAAGGTTATAATAAGATTTATAGGTACTAAGATAAATGATTAAGAATAAGTTGATCAAACTACCTCCTCTATAACCCGTAAGGAGATCCATATACTATTGTGAATACCATAGAATGCATGGCCATCACATAGATTCATGTTTGACATTGGAAAATCATATACAATAGATAATCTCTAATGAGGACCCTATATAATATAAATCAGTTAAATAATACATAGTGATACATGAACACATTCAAAAAGGGTCAAATTCAGAAATAATACAAAAGTGGTTACTAAAGCATAACTTAGAACAACAAAAAGGTTCATAAAGTAAAATATAAAAAATAAATAGTACAACAAGCATAGTTAAAGAATGTAAAAGGTTCAAATCTACAATAGTTTGATTATCACATTCAAGGTTTGGGAAAGCAAGCCCAAGGCATCACTACTATTCCAATAGTAGATAAATTTGGTCAACAAGGTTTGGGATTTATCAAACATTATAAGGCAAATCATTCACAGATAGTTTATCAAGTCACAAGATCAAGATACAAATGTCATATCACAAAAATATCAACCATATAAATTACAAATTCAAATTATAGGTATGAAAGAGAGCATTCTTAATAGAGGGTTTCTAACCCAATAGTATCCAAATCAACCAATTCATACAAAAGCAATAAATTCAAATCAGGATCCAAAATAGGTGACTAAAAAGAGTTAAAAAATCATAGAGCCTTTGATTATTTCTCCACTAATGGATGGAAAGCAATGTACCAATGTTCTAATCAATAATTATATCAAAATTAATGTTTGTGACATGACACTCTTACAATTTTTTGGATATCACAAGGAACATTTGGGTAAGATAACTTGATCTAAATTAATAATTGGATCCATTGATCTTCCTTGCATAGTTAGACCAAAGACATGTTCAATGAAATTTCATGTATGTCCTAGTTTGACATAATATAGTGTTGAATTAGGAACATCATCTATAAAAATAACTATAGCAACATTGGATAGATATTCTAACAATCTCACCGTTGCACACAAGATTATAATGATCACAGTTTCCAAAGATTACAAGACTTATTCCAATCAAGATCTTACATAATAAGATATGCCTAGATTAGGCACAATCACATAAATATTTTAAAACATAATCTAGAAAGGTTAATTCCATAGTATGAGGCAATTCCATATGATCATCCAGATACAATAAAAGTCAACACTAGTATTACATTGGTTCAAAATCAAGATGATAATGATAAGTGGAACAATCCAATGTATTATGATTGCCAAGATACTAATAATGACCAATACTCATATTCACATTGTAGCTAAATCCAACTATAGGGTATGTGCATGGATTTGGGGGACAATTCTATGGACATAACCTATAACACATAAACATTATAATATAACATGTACGTGTTATAATATAACACATATGCATTATTGAAACTATAAAGCCAAAAAAAACATTATCCTCCTCATTCTTCCCATTTGTATTTTGTCTATTCCCATTCACATTTTACCAATTCCCATTCATGTTTTACCCTCAAGCTCACATTTTCACTTGCAAGATTCACATTTTACCCTCGATTCACCATATTGATGATGCCACCATGAAGAAGAGATATGTTTTTTGTAGATCAAATCAAATTATTTTATTTTTTTTGAATTTTTTGTGAATATGAATTACATCTAGTTTATTTTTTTCATTTTTTTCCAATAGGTCAGCATGATTTTCCTAACCCTCCACCTAATCCTCTACCTAACCCTCCTAACCCTCCACCTAACCCACTTGTAGTTCCCCTAGATCCCTTAGGAAGTTAGGAAGATATAGTTTCTCACATAGTACAAAAAAAATTGTAATTGAGAAAATAATTAGGAGAATGAGGGATCCCACTTCCACAAACACCCATGGCACCTATTTGGTCAATAACCTAGAGTTAGTATTAGGTCAAGTTGACTTGATAGCAAGTCAAATTGATAGATGGATGTCATATAGGGATAGTTGTAGGGCTTACTATGTTGACAAAGTGTTAGCATCTAAGGTGAAAAACAAAAATATAACAATATATCAAATTTGTGCCTTATTTATCGACCCAACCACCAATGTCCCATTTCCCATAACAACCAAATGTTTCATAATCCATCAATTCCAACATGAATTTTTAAGGCTAATTTTTGGGAGTGATGGTGGATGGTGTTTGACTATCCCTCTTATAATAACCATGAGGTCCCTTTGTAATTTTTGAGGAAACTCTATTACAAGTTTGTCCTCAATCAAATTCCAAACTACTTTAACTGTGGTGAGTTTTAGGTCCAAGGGAAATGCTCCATATAGGATCAACCCAATGTATGGCATGCACCTAATTATCTTGCAAGGATCCCTACCTAAAAGCCACTTCATCCAGATGTTCCCTCTATGGTGATAGAGGTTATGGAGATAGACACTTTACATGTGCTTAGTACACTTAGTGATACACTCGTTCATCATATGAGTAGACTTTCAGAGATAAATGTTATTGATACTCCATCTAGTGGCCATACTCAACCCCACCTATGTAAAATTTATGGTGTTATATGAATTGGACCTTCAAATGATGATGATGGTGCTTTAGGGGGCTTGGAGGATATGGTCTTGATTGATGATTTTTTGGCACACACATTTGGTTTGGATACATTAGGAGTCTCTACACACATGCAATTATATTTTATATAAATTTAATGTTAAATTTTTAAGTTATATTTGCATTTAAGTAAAAATGTAAAAAATAATTTACACATTTAAATTGAATAATATATATGTATTTTTTTGTGTTCTAGGAGGAGATGTTGCCTTCGACATCATAACTAGGTAGTGGGCCAACCTAGGCTACTACATCTATGCGTGTTAGTATGATACCATATATATTTACAAAATTAAAATTTATAGTGAATATTATATACTCAAGATGTAAATTCATACACCTTAATTTTATCCTTGGTATATTTTGTGTAAGAAAATATAAAATACCTAATTTATAATTTTTTGGGATTTTTATTGGTTGATGTGTTAACATGGATTGGCATAACTTGTTAGAAACTCATCCTCCATCTCAACTATCTTTTCAATAACAAAAATAGAAAGTTGAACATTTTCTTGATAACCCATTATATTTAGTTTCTATAATGGGTCAATCCTAATCAATAGGATTGGATGTACATATATATAGAATTCATTTGATAAAAGTTGTTTGGTAAAATATATTTCTATCAATTTCCCAATCAAGCATAACATGTCTTCATCAATATGCACACCACTCCTTTCTTTTAAATATTGGCCTCATAGCCAATCACTTTATTCCTTGTTATCCTAATCACATATAGCATTTCAATTTCTATGATGGATATCAAAAATGGTCATAGATAGAAATTTAATTCCCATCTTTATTCCATTCGAGCATAATAATTTCATCTCTATCGATGGAGTCATAAATTTAGATGGCAAGCCTCTTGATCCCATTGTACCTAGTCAATTATATTAGTTTATTTGGAGAGTGTCCATTAGATCCCATTGGTTTGTTGCGAGAGCAGCAACTATAAACTATAGCCTATATGTATATGGCATAGGCCCTGTGACCATTTACAAATAGGGGACCTCAACCCTATATAGATAGATGGGGTTGAGTAGTTTGTTACCACCACCTACTTATGGGGACCAAAGACCTACTATATCTAGTTAGGGGAAAGGTCCTATCTATATACATTGATGCAGAGATATATCAAATTCTATACCAAACTCTACCTATATCCCTTCCTTTCAAGGTTTTCCTTCATCCATTCATAACTCATTCCCTTAGTCCTTTGGTCAATCAAACAATAATTATAGTATTAGTCAAATCAATCCTTATATCTTCTTTTCACACTATCTTTACATCCTTAGTCATGTCACTAACTCAAACTCTCTATCTACTTACCCCTCACATACACCTTTCTAGCTTTACCTTCTACTATACCTATTTTTGGGTAAAGCTCCTTGTCTAGGCCTTAACCCTTCTCCCTTAACCCTTCTCTAGGCCTAACACTAGATCACAACTTCATTTATATACTTTCCCATACCTGAAAAGATTGAAACCACCTCCATTAGTGAGAAGACATCAAATAATGTAAGATTACAATTTTTTAGAATTTTTCAATAGTCAAATCTCATTTTATACACTAAACCCTAGAATCAAGGTTTTTGGGCCATTACTAGGGCTAAGAGTAAACTAAAGGGGATAAATTTTATGTTAGTGTGTTTAAAACCCCTAAAGCATTTTAATTAGGTCTATACTAACCCTATATAACTTTCTCCTTCAGACAACAAGTTCTCAAATCCCACAATCAATTGCAAACTCAAACATCTTAGTTTATAACCTTGCCTATGCACATAAGAAAACATGGTATAGGGTTACTTTGCCTTTCCTTAAACTTCCAATATCTTCAAATCCTAATATGTGATTTTATACACTTACATTGAATATCTTATACCCCTTACAATCTCAATGGAATCCCAAACTTGTTTCATCATAATATAACTCAGTCCTTTGATTGTATGTTGCCCTTTAGCAAACAGGGTACTCAGGGGTTATTTCCTCTTTCAATGTCAAAGCACTATAAACCTATATCAAGATGATCTCAAAATTTCTATGATCATTCAACATCCTTATTTAAACTCTTTAGAATTTAAAATTTGAGTTATCAATTACACACTAACTAAACTAACTTAGACCTAAGGAAAACCTATTTGAACTCAAATTCAAATTTGAACATTTTTAAGACACATTTTAGACCTTATATTAGCATTCCAAGATGCCCCTACATTCAATGACTCAATTTCAAAAAATACATTCAAAAATACTCCCTCATTGTCTTGTCATTCTCCCTCATGAAATTGACTTTTCTTTCCTTTAGTGTGGTGTTACAAGTCACGTGTTACACATATCTACTTGTCACATTCATGCTTCTCATGACCTCATTAGATTTTTTCATATCTTATGCAAGACTAAGTTTTTTAGCAACTTGTTTAATCAATGAACTACCTAAGTTATTAATTATTAGTTTGTTTTTTTAGATAATGACTAGGGTGGACACCCCTTCATAATTGTGAGTGAGGTATACTAAGGAATTGATGATGCAATGTCATCTACATAAGCACTCATAGAGGTATGTATATTCACTTGTAATTTTGAATTTTAATTTAATACTTTTGTTTTAATAATATTACTATATACTTTGGGAAATATAACTTATATGCATGAATGTATTATGTATGTCGGTTTGTCATATGACATTTGATAGTCTAATTCAAATGACTACTATGATAGCTCCTCATGTTTCTTCATCATTTTACATGCATGTTCATGTAGTTGAACCTAGCAGTGACCCAATCAAGCATTAGAGGCGAATAGAGGAATATCTTGAAATTATGGTAAGTGAATGTTTAAATCATTTTTTTTATTATAGTTTAAAACATGAATTTATTAACTTGGTTTCATGTATACTTGTTAATTTTATAATAATTTTTTTATTTAAATAGGTTCAGCTACAAGTGAACTATGAACATAGTACCTATAATCAAACCTTGGAGCAATCCAGGGCATTCAATATATCTCCATCTACAAGTAGGGCATCTCAAGGAGTGTCTTCTTAGAAGAAGACAAAGAGATGGAGACTATTTTATGATTAGGATGTTGTAGATGATGTACTTTTATGTATGCCTATATGTCAATATATGCAATTTTGTCATTATGCATGTGTATTATATGTATTCACTCGACATTAGATATTATGTTGTTAGACATGATGTAATTTTTTGTATGCCTATATGGAAATGCATGTGTTATTTACATTATATGCCTATTTATGACATTTTTACATTTCATTCTTATTTTGTACATGAATATTTAAGAAAAAAAAGAAGTAAATCTTGTTTGAATCACTTGTGTTCAGAGTATTATAAATGATTGGTTTTGAAGTATTCTTAAAGATTAAAAATGTTATAAGATTGAGAATAACTTGGTAGGATAATGTTTCAAATCAGAATTTTATAATAAATTAATAATAAAATTATGATTTCTCAAAATATTATAATGGCATTGATAGGTACACTCTATTCTTTTTCATGTCTATGTGAAATTTCATAGCTCAACTCCACCTCTAACTATCACTTCATTAGCCTACCCTCATTTAGGCCTAATTATCCCTATTACAAAACCTCAGTCCTATAATCCATACACATATATACAATCTCAAGTTAGAACCTTTTTATTCACCTTGTACATGCATAGGGGGGAAATATTACAAAGTTTCATTAAATTCCCATGGTTAAATCTCTCAAAAATGCTCAAAGCTTGCTAATCTAGGATTTCCCATTCGCTGTACATACTCTCTAAAGGACCAATTTGACTTTCCCAATAATCTTATTTTGTTTAAAACATACTCTTTTTAATGATCAAAAAACCAACTTTACCTTTATGCCTTTGAGACTGCCTGTGGGGATTTGAGCTTGCTTATGGGGATTGCATGAAGTTTGGAGTGTGAACACCCTTAAAATGTGTTCAATATGTTTAAATCCATATTACCATACTTATAAAATACTTATCTAATATTGTAACCATCAAACACACCTTAAAACTCTAAAAATTATGCCTACATGAATAGTGACCATTATAAGACTATCATATGATGCAATAAGACTATCATGCGATGAAATAAGACTATCATGAGATAAAATAAGACTATCATAAGATGAAATAATACTATCATAATATTAAATAAATATCTAATATGATGTAATTAGGATATCATATGATGTAATAAGGCTCAATATGGTGTAATTAGGCTATCATATGATGTAATAAAGCTCAATCTATTACATAAATCCCCAATATGATTAATAAATCTCCAATACATGATGAAATAATACTATTGATAAGCCTATGAATCAAAAATACTAATGAATTATGCAATAAGGCTCAATATGTAAGATGAAATGAACTAATTTTACCCAAAATCCCATCATAGGTCCTTACAAAATTAGGTGAATAATAGGTTCACAAATTGACACTACTCACATTCATGAATTTATGCATTTGTTATGAAATAAAAGAACTTAGGGGTTGTGTTTGTTATAAAATTAAGATTTAGGTTTAGGTGTTTAGTGTAATGGGTTTGTACATGTGTATATGTCATGAAATTAGGGTTTAGGGTAACTATACATGTTTAAGTGATAAAATTAGGTTTATGATCAACATATCATGAAACATGACCTAATTTAGCCCTTTAAATCATATCATAGACTCAAATTTAGGTTCAATGGGTTGAAATTTGCCACATTTTCATTTATATTTACATTTTTATTAAATTATGGTCTCAATTAGGCCATAAATTTGGTTTAAGGGCTCAATTTTACCCATATCACATCCCTAATTGAACCAATGGACTAATTAGTTCAATTCATGACATATAGAATCATACTTAAATTTTCCCAAATTATGTATATATCATGATCTTATATTTATGTCAAGAAGGTGTTCAAATTGGCCTCCCATGCCTCTTCGATTGAATTGCCCTTAAAATCAAACCTTGTTGTGCCACATGTGTACCTCATACACCTAAAAGTGTTGAAGCTATTAGAGATTCATCAAGTCCTAGAATTTTTAGATTTGACAATGCCCCAAGAGGCCAAATCCAATTACATACCACCACATGTACCTCGTATGTGTTTGAAAGTGTCAACACTATTAGAGGTGTCAGGTCCTAAAAGTATTAAAAGGATCTATTAGATCCCTTTAAGGCCCAATCTAATTAGATATACATATGCATGTGAGTATCTTGTATACACATATATTTGTCTTAGAGATCTAACTATCACTTGTCCTAAAAGCATAAAATTTATTAGAGCCTTAGGACACCCAATCCAATCAAAGATTTCCACATGTGTATGTCTAGTACACCTAGAGAAGTATTAGAGTTATCAGATATGCACATCTTTGATACTTAGACATGTTCCATCATCGAGCCAACCAATCCAACTAAGTCTTATTCACAAATTTATCATACAAACTCATGTCTAGTAAATTTAACATAGAAGCCAATAATGTTTAAATATTGACATTAATCCAATAAACTCATGTCTAGTAAATAATTCACATGGTACTAACCTCTAACTTGCCATTACTATACGAAAATTGTCATGTAGAGCCCTTTAAGGTACCATCTAAATTGATAAATCATCGAACATTATCATTTTTCTATATATATGTATTCAAATTATTTATATCCTTATGCCTTGAATTACCTAGATAGAGATCCCAAAACTTACATTCATAGTAAGTCTTACATGTAGGAGAAAACATAATTTAGTAACATGGATGAGCCTCAAACTCAAATCCTAAGCTAAAGCATGAATTTTGAGACACATGTACTACTTTATTTAAAGCCACATCATAAGGTTTAAGCTCATTACAATGAAATATGAACAAGATGATTAAATATATATGTACAAAATATATAAAAACTTGAAACCTTCGATGAGGGGGTGCACATTGGTATTCAATTCTGATCAACCATCTATATGAGGTGAGAAATTCATCATCCACATGAATAATTATTGGGTCTCCTTGCTCATAATCATCCTTGAGGATAAGTAGGTCTCATATTTAGGGGACATTATCATAGGTTTAATGTATATATTGAGTAATTTCAATAGAGTTTGATGTAGAGTAACTTATACATATGTTGTACTTGGCTAATTTCAGGTCTATGTCATCCCTTAATAGTTTCAAACAATGTCCCTAGTGCATTTAGATATTTTCTAAGCTATACATTCATCACTACATGCACATCTTAAAACCACATCATCATTAATGGATACATGTGACCATTTCAAATTTATTGAGCTCAAAACCACATCTTATAAAAAACAAAATGCGTACCCAACTTGACCAAAATATTTAAGAACTTAACATGTACATACATTGTAGGTCCATCATCCTACTTTTGTATCTTACCATCCCAATTACATAGTAAGATATAAAACTCTATATAGTATTGATAAACATCAAGTGTTGTCTACCTTCTTTTGAGATTGTAATTATTGCATCCATGGTGTAGCTAGGAATAGTCCCATGTCAAAGACACTCTTTAGATGACATGGGAATTGATGGAGTGGTTGATTATTGTCCCATGTGTGATCGAGAGGTAGATGAAGGAGGTACATGGAATGAAGGATTAACCATATTTTCATAAGAAATCTTAATTTTAGGAAAAAATTTAATAATTTATTTGAATACATGAGGGGAATCAAACTTTAATAATTTTAACAATAGAAGACTCTTTTTAGAGTTTCAATTGGGACCTCAAAATTCATCTATTGAATTAGATGCACTAAATGACCTTATAGTAAACTTAAGGGATTTTATTCAACACATTTTAGGAATGTTTTCAGGACAATCCAAGGCATGATTCATAGGTATTGGGATCCATTAGATAACATTATTGAAATAGATATCAAAGAGATACACTATAACACCAAAGGATCGATTCTTATTTCTACTTACACAAGATTATCTATACTACATAGTCCAATTCAATGGGTTTTCCACTTAAACAAATTATTTCAAAATTTATAAATAAAGGGGTCTGGTCAAAGATATCAAAGAAACAACAAAAGGGTAAGATAGGATTTTAGACAAGTAGGATAATATCAATAAGAAATGTACAAAATTTAAGGGCAAGTAAGATTTTAGGCAAGTAAGGTGATAAGGTATATCCTTTCCCTACTAGGGGAAAGATCCCAATAGTTGTACATGTTTCAATTGTTGAGCAAGGCTTTTGTTAACATGTGTTCTATTAATGAAACATATTGGTGTATACAAATATTAAAGTGAACTAGTGTTAGGGTGTGGAGCTAAAAGCTTCAACTATTACAGACACGAAGAAGGGAGGTTGTTGAAGATCCAAAAGTACTGGCATCAATCAGATACAGTGCAGAAGGCATCCAGCGTCAGTAGGGAGTCAGTCAACGTCGATCAGCACTAGACAGATAGGGACCGGCATCAGCCACCTGTGGTGGTTCCAAAACTACTGTTGATGAATAGTTAGTTAAGTTAAATGAGTGTTTGCATGTTTAGGGGCTAATTATAGTCACGAGCTGTGTGTCTAATTATTGTAATTAGAGTTCTATTTTTGTATGCATGGGATTCTATTTAAAGACCCATGAGGCATGTATTGTAAATCAAGCAAGCAAGTAAAGCATTGAAGTAAGGAAGCAAGGTCAAGGAGATCAGCTAAAGTATTCAAGGAGGGGATAACAACTCAGGTTGTTGAGTTGGTTATGTTGAGCAAGAGAGAGAGGGAAGAAGGTCTTGAGGTGTGGCAAGCCTTTGAGGTGGAGGAAGAAGTGGCATCTTCCTTATTGTATTTTCTTCTAAGATTATCTAATACAAGATTGTGTATTGTCTCTCAAATTCTTTACTGTCTCAAGTTTCTAGTAACTTAATCATTCTGGTATAATTCCATGTTTAATTACTTATAAGAAAGTAATCAATTGTGCTTCCGTTGGATAAGGAGTTCCTAACAGTTGGTATCAGAGCTACGATTTGCAGGGAGCAAGTTATTGTTTGTTGATTACAGGTCATTCACAGGGTTTCTGATTGAGTGGGAGTTCAACAATGGCAGAAGAAAGTAAGCTATGAATGGAGAAGTTTAATAGCAAGAATTATCAACATTGGAGGATGCAGATAGAGGATTATCTATATCAAAAGGATTTATACTTACCAATGGGTGGGGTTGCATGCAAGCCCACAGATATGAAGGATGAAGAATGGAGTGTTCTTGATCGAAAGGCTCTCAGTTCCATAAGGTTGAGCCTTGCATCATCTATGATTTCCAACTTATCACAGTGCAAGACAATGGAAGAGTTGATAAAATCTTTGGCAAATTTATACGAAAATCCCTCGACTTCTAATAAGGTATTTCTTATGAAGCAGTTATTTACTTTGCAAATGCAGGAATGTGGATCGGCACATACTCATCTTAGTGATTTCCATGGTTTGGTAAAATAGTTAGCTTTAGTCAATATTGTTTTTGATGATGAAGTAAAGGCTCTCTTGATTTTATGCTCTTTACCTAAAAGTTGGGATAGTTTGGTTATGGCAGTAAGTAATTCTGCATCTGCTTCTAAAATATTAAAAGTTGATGATGTTGTGAGTGTGATCTTGAATGAAGAAATACGTAGGAGAAGCACAGGTGAATCATCAGGGAATGCTCTAAGTGCAAAAAGTAGGGGAAGGCAAAGAGAGAAGGTTGAGCAAGGGAAATCAAGGTCGAAGGTGGGAAGGAGATCTGAATTTAGAGGTGTCACCTATTGGTTTTGTGGAAAGAGAGGACACACAAAGAAGGAGTGTTGGTTGATGGATAAAGAGAATCAACATGAAGGTAATGAAGAAGCAAAGGATGCAAATATTGTGGTACAGGATGCTCTCATACTTTCTTTGGATAGTCAGGTAGGATCTTGGATTTTAGATTCTAGTTCTTCTTTTCATGCATCCCCAAACAGAGATTTGTTCCATGAATATGTCCAAGGAGACTTTGGAGTGCTTTATTTAGGGGATAGTACGCCTTGTCAAATAGTTGGCAAAGGGAAAGTGCAGCTGAGATTGCAGATGGACAACACATGGGTGTTGAAGGAGGTCATGCATGTCCCAATTTTAAAGCAGAGTTTGGTTTCTATAGGAAGGTTGGGTGATGAGGGATGCACAATAACCCTCACAGTGGATTCTTGGAAGGTTACCAAGGGAGCACTTATTTTAGCAAGAGGTAAGAAAGTAGGTACTCTTTATCTATCTACTTGTATTACTAATTCTACTTCTAGTTTATCTACTTCAGTCGTAGATTTGAAGATGTGGCTTAATAGGCCTGGTCACATGAATAAGAAGGGAATGGAAGTTCTTGATTCAAAAGGTATGTGTTTAGATTCAGAAAGCATAGGTAGAGTTCATTGTAGGAAAAGGAAATTTGATGTTTTTGATAAGAATAGGGAAACCTTGGTGTTTCTAGAGGAGATGAAGGACAGAGATCAGTCACAGGGGTTGAATGATTCTGAGTAGGGCAGTATGGATAGGGGTTTGATCCAAGATGAGCTCACAGATGAAGATTTCATCACTTACAAGAACACACAGACATTGATGTCAATCACATGGAATCGACGTCGGTCAGGTAGATATCGACATCGGTCATGTGCAGACCAGCAGGGTCAGTAGAGTTGGGCAGAGAAGTCCAATGTCGGTTAGGAATGAACTGACGTCGAAAGAGGAGACACTGGCATTGGCCAGGGAAATGCCGTCACTAGTTAGGGTTAGTGCAGGGAACCGACATCAGTCGGGAGCAGACTAGGAGATGGCCGAGATCGGTCACTAAAATGGATGTTGGGTGGATAACAAGCTATCAAGGAGTCTCAAATGCCCATATGGAGGTCCAAAAGGGTAAGTGAACCTCATATTCATTGTTCACCTTCTTTATATTACTTACTGATGGTCAAGAGCTAGGAAGATGTGAAGAAGCAATGCAGGTAGAATCCAAAAATAGTGGGAGCTTGGCATGGATGAGGAGTGTGAGTCCTTAGAGAAGAACCAAACAGGTATTTGTTGGTGGAGTTTTCAGCGGGAAGAAAGCACTGGATGAGGGATGGATTCCCAAGTTAGAGAAGTGAGTGGATGGACACATGAGACATAAGGCATGGTATATGGTCTTGAGTAGGCTGCAGGACAATGGAGGTTTGACCATTGTATTTATCTTTACCAGGTTGGATAATATTAGCTACATTATCCTGTTACTGTATTGTGTTGCTTGTTGCAGGGTTTCACATACAGATAGTTTTTTGAGCTAAGGGTAAAGTTGGTTTAGAAGTATGTCATGAAGAATTTGGGAGCAACAAAATTCTTTTGGCATAAGTGATAGGTATAGAATCATAGGTTTTGTGGTGGTTGGTCTTCAAGAGTGACTTTGAAGAGGGATATAGAGCCAAGGGAACAAAGTAGATGGTGTATAGGTACAGGTATAGTTGCAGCTATTTATCTCCAAGTGGGAGATTGTTAGGGTGTGGAGCTAAAAGCTTCAACTATTGTAGATACGAAGAAGGTAGGTTATTAAAGATCTAGAAGTACTAGCATCGACAGCATGACTGACGTCGGTCAAATACAGTGCAGAAGGCAACCGGCATCGACAGGGAGTCAGCCGACGTCAGTCAGCACCAGACAGACAGGGACCAGTGTTGGTCACTTGTGGTAGTTCCAGAACTGCTGTTGATGAATAGTTAGTTAAGTGAAGCAAGTGTTTGCATGTTTAGGGGCTAATTATAGTCACGAGCTGCATGTCTAATTATTGTAATTAGGGTTCTATTTTTGAATGCATGGGATTCTATTTAAAGACCCATGAGGCATGTATTGTAAATCAAGCAAGCAAGTAAAGCATTGAAGCAAGGAAGTAAGGTCAAGGAGATCTACAGGTGTAAGGTCAAGGAGATCAGCTGAAGCATTCAAGGAGGGGATAACAACTCAAGTTGTTGAGTTGGCTGTGTTGAGCAAGAGAGAGAGGGAAGAAGGTCTTGAGGTGTGGCAAGCCTTTGAGGTTGAGGAAGAAGTGGCATCTTCCTTATTGTATTTTCTTCTAAGATTATCTAATACAAGATTGTATATTGTCTCTCAAATTCTTTGTTGTCTCAAGTTTCTAGTTACTTAATCATTCTGGTATAATTTCGTATTTAATTTCTTATAATAAAGTAATCAATTGTGCTTTTGTTGGATAAGGGGTTCCTAACAACCAGAAGTTGAACATGTAATAACTAATACTTGTTCAACATTTATTCTATAAAATTAAAAGTAACTAATCACATCTTGACAAGTAAGAGTCAAGTATTGATACTCTAATGCATAAAAATTGGTACACTAAAGGTTACATTTTGATCATAGGTTTAAAAAATGCATTTTATGACATCTCATGATAAAATTAGCTACATTGTCAAATGTATAATGTGTTAGACCTTGAAACCTTATTTATAAGTAGTTAAGATGACATATTGAAATGGATAATAATTTTGAAGTCTAATGCAATTTTAAATTCACTGTCCAAAGCTAATGGGACCTTTCCCTATAAGAAACATGAAATTTGACATTTCCCCTATAGGGATGCATGGCTAATTGGACCTTTCCCCCATAACAAACATGAAATTTGTTTGTTTGGTTTTATGTCAAAGAAACGTGTATGTGTTATATAATGCATATGCATTCTTTGTTATGTTAAATAACACATATATGTTATATAACACGTATGTGTTATTTGATTTTTAATTTAAAACTAATTCTTTAGGCTTATAAATGGCTTGGATTTCTAAGCCAAAGGCTTGGGACTGTGCATCTACAACTGAGACCAAGAGTTTTATGAAAAACTAAGAAATTTCAACTTCAATCACCAAATACATTATGGATTTCAACATCAAAATTAAAAATATTATTACTGTTATGATGAGCACATTTTTCTCTTTCTAAATGTATGATTTTTATAATTTTGGGCTATTTTAAGATTTTAAACTATATTTATTTCTAACGCCTTTTTTAGACCACTACATGCCTCACCCATACATTCCTATTCATGTTTATCTAATTTTTTTTTCATTAATCCAAATGCAAAACAAATTATATTGTAACAAATTAGGCCTAATTCTACACACATTCAAAAAAACAAAAATCAATTTTCATTTTTTTTGATGTAGTTAGGGTGGGCCACATGGATGGCTATCTATTTTTTTCAGTTTCTAGGACATACTTAATTTCAAAATTAATAAAAAAATATATTCATCAAAAAAATATTAAAAAAGTTTTGTAACACACTAGAAGATCTAATATAAATATTCACCAAAGGGTTTCTAATAATATTAAATGATGCTCAAAAAATGGTGGGTCACATAGAATAGTACACTTCAAATTTTCCTCTTCAAATTTTAGATGTTTGACCTATTTATACTTAACCATTTTTCAAAAAAATAGTTTTTTGGAAACTAGACTCAAAATTCTATAATTCATGTTTTTATACCATCTTCAAATTTTGAGTGTAGCTATCTCTAATTATTTGTAGAATCTCACATTATTAAAATTTTAGAAAAATCATGTCCATGTGTAGGACCTTTTTTATCCCCCAAGTTGGTGCACTTACCCTAAAACATATCAATCATGTTGCACAACAGATATCCATTCTTATTTTTGACATAGGATCTATTTATCATGGTTCTCTCACAAGACTTATTGGTTAGTAGTATCTCTCCTTACTTATACATAACTTTCATTCTCCTAGATTACTTTTACATAGTCTCTTTTTCATATTTATTGTACATATATTATACTCACAAAATACAAAAACATTCAAATATTTTATAAAAAAATTATAAATTATAAATTGTATTCATTTCCATGTTTACATTTATTATACATTCTAGGTACTACATATGCTATCTATGTTATTATAGTTGGTTTTTATCATATATACATGCTTCACTTATTCTTTTTGAGTGTTTATAGATTACTATAGGACTCAATTCCATCACACAGGTCCAAATTTTCTACTATATACCCTTTAGGGGCACATACATAAGTTCCTCATTTGACACATTCACCCATTCGGGGGCATCTTATACACAGTTCCATTTATCATGTTATACCATTCTAAACTACACTAAATTTTTTCCAACTACTATTATTTTAGACTCAACTTATGTACATATTTGATATTATATAGATTTTTACCACATGTCCATGCATACTTTCATTTCTATCTTTCCTATTTTATACCTAATTATGTCTCTCTTCTTCTAAATCTACTCAAGGGCATTTGCATATGCCATTATTCTATTGCTCTACACTACTTCCTTTCATTGTATGTACACTTTGGACATGTGCCCATGTCCTTATGTGTGCCTTCTTGATTGTGTATGTGGACATTTGAACATGTCCTTCCATTTGGATCCATGCCAACATACTTGTTATTTGTATATGTGTACATTTGAATAGGTCCTTGTATGTATTACTTTCTAAGATTTAATGACATGTGTCCATGTCCCTTGTATTGTGTCCCCTTAGCCTACTTTGTGTGCCTTATGTATTTTTTATGTATGTGTAATGGTAATTACACTTATCTTATTTGTTACACACTCTAATTTTAGATGCATGAGGGACCTCATGCATTTCCCTTTCCTCCTTGGGTTCCTTGATGGACATCATGCCCCATCCCCCTAGGTAGTTACTCAGTTTATTTCTTATATTTTCTATTCATATAAATGCTTACATTTTTATATCTATCTTGAAAACATTGTGAATTTTAGATTTAACATACATCATAAATTAATAAATTATTCTTAGATTATCTTACATTCTAATATCATGTAGCACATTATATTGGTTTATTACACAAATATCATATATGTTCTGGCTAACACACATCTTGTAGATATTTTTATTTTAAGGATAGTTATTTCATAGGTTCAAAAACTCAACTCAAAAGAGGGGGCATTCACAAAGGTTTTTCATAGAGATTAGGTTATCTAAATTCTTTCAAAGTATAGTTATCAACACACAAGCACAAAATATAGAAATCAATTTCAAGAAAACATAGTGAGAAACAATCATATAGAGACTAATTTAAGTTGCACATAAATTAGTATAGTTGTACATTAGTGCCCAAAGTGGGGCAATAACACCACCAACATTATTATAAAAATATGGTGATATTATCTAATAGACTTAGTTTTAGGAAATTCTAGATTCACTAGAAAAGTATAATAGGCATGATCTAGGTTTAGATATAAATTACCAATTTTTGCTTAGTTTAGCACAAATTCATACCAATTTTCTCAGATTGGAGGAATAATGCATGTCATGATCATTCATATTTTAGTTTTAAATACTTAGATATAAATTATTATAACTCAATTTAGAATCCATATGTACAGATATCAAATTTAGGGGTATACACATGGCACATTATTTCTATATGCTCACTTTTGATCTAGTTGATTAGGTGGAATGGTAAACTTCATGTAATTATATGTTCTTAATCCACACACCATTTGCACTAGCATAATATAGACACCATTCACACCAACTCAATATAGATTTGATGTCTTATTCCATCTACAATAGTTGGCATTCATGAGTGTCCCAAAGGTATTTTTACATTTCAAAGTTTCCATGTGGCCTAGATCCATATTACACAATTTTAGTTACATAACAAAGTTTCATTTCTAGATGCATCTATTACACATGGTTAGGAAATGATGGAGTCATAGTCTACTTGAGTTCTCGATCCACCTACATGAGAAGGTTGGATAAACCATCAGTCTAATCCAAGTTATTCACAGGTCATAATCATCCAAATAGGGGTGGGCAATGATGGATTCAAGAACATCTTGAGTTCTTGAGCCATCCATACATGGGTATTCAGTAATCCATTCAACTCAATCCAAATTATTCATCAATTGATCACTATCTACATGTACACACATGATTTCACCTAGTTTATGCATTGGTTCACATACCTAGTGAGGTGTATTCATTCCTTTCCTCTCTCTTAATTTTTTACTCAATTTTGTATTTTACTTTTGATATATCTTAAGTAAAGACTGATATTTTCCCCCTTTGAGGTGAGGGAAGAATATAAAATAGTAGTTACCTTACTTCAAAAGTACAAGATAACTAAATAATTTGTAAATATAACCATGTAGTATATAGAATAACATGTCTAGGTAAATGTAGCATTAAATTGAATATAACAATGTAATCACATGAAGGATGAAGATGCACGATAAGTATCATGTAAATGTCTAGATAGTATCAGTAAAATCTCCATAAGAAAATCAATCACATGTAAAAGAGCATTCAAAATCAATTCAAATGGTAATGGTCTAAGGAGACTACAAATAAGAGGCATGTTCAAATGTCACATAATCAAAGGGACATTATTTATTCCACTATCTAAAAAATTAAGGATGACATATTCAAATGTCTATACAAAAAAAATGACATTAAAATATTGAATAAATCACACATAGGCACGGGGGACACAAATAAAGGATGATATTCAAATGCTTGAATAAGTAAGACAATAGTAAGGCAAGACACTCAAGGAAGTGAATATAGGAAAGCATAAACAACCAACATAAACATATCATAATAGCTCATGGATCAAATGTGTTAGAAAAAAATATCAAGTGCATATCATATTAAGTACCATGTGTAAGATATAATCATGGATAAAGGCATGTATAAGTACATATATGAGCTCAAAACATGATAATATAGAGTGACCATATAGTGATATAAAATGTGAGTATTGTGATCATAGAGGTGGATGTCCCTAATGTCTATATGACATGACTGGAATAAAGTCCCAACATCCCAAATAGGAATATATCATGTATCTATGTATGCTTGTATCAGACTCACATAAAAGCTTGATACATGTGTATGTAGGAGTAAATTGTATGCCATCCATTAACATGGAAATAACACATAAATTACAAGGATCTAGTATAACATGTAGGTTCCAAAAATGTTTTCTGTATTTTTGAATGTTTTATATTTTTTTGGTATTTTTGGAATGTTTGAAGAGATTACTCTATGATCTCATCTAATGGATGGTCATAGGTGTATTTGTACTTGGTGCTTGACAACCTTAAGATGTATCTTTTAAATTATTTGAATTGTTATTTGATAAGTTGAAAATATACACATCATGTTCCTCCTCATGTTTTACATTTGTAATAGAGGCAATGCTATAATTTGGAATATGTATTAATTTTACTTCATGAGGAAAGGAAGTATCTTGTTGATTTGGATCAATTTTTTATTCCATTAGGTATAGACAAAGAGTTCCTAGTGTAAGTGCATATGGAGATGTGTTAGGAATAACCCAAAATCATGTTTGAATTAATTTAGGACCATAATAAATTGTTATTATTATGTTTCCAAATGAGTCTTTCCAACCTCCTTTGTTTTGTGAGTTTTTTAGATCAAAGCCAATTTGTTATAATCATATTACACTACAAGTCTTTTTTCATTGTGTATGATTAATATTTTTATGTCAAAAATAAGTACCACCCATGAATATTGTAATTTTTAAATATTTTGTGTGTACATGCTTTTTGTATTGTTCATTTTGTATTTCTTACATAAGATGTAGACCTTAGATTGGTCCCATTTTGAGTAACCCTTGTAGATAACCCATGTAAATATTAATAACTCTACATTTTTATTCATAATGTTCATTTTTTATATTATTTCCCTCCTTTATGTGAGGAACAAAAATTTGATACTTATGAGGGGATATGTTAAGATCCTTTGGATGAGTAAGGATGAATGAAACATATCTATGCACATCCACATATAAATGGTTAAATGAATCATATTGTCTATGTAATGATATTTATTTTAATAGGGAAATAATCCCTCCACTAAAAATTATTTTTAATTCTAAATCTAAGGGTTAAAATGCTATCTCATATGATGTACTTTTGAATCAAATAATATAATATTGAAGGGATTCATCATCACATTGATTGAAATTGTGTAAATGTTTCAATGTACATTGTGTCACTTTATGTATATTGAAATCCATGAATAAAATGTCTTCCACTTGTAAAATTTTGGTTAAGTAACCTTTTGGTAGGATATAGAACCAATTTTGCAGCTCACCAAAAATGCTCATGTGGAAAAAATTTAGCAATAGTTTTTCATATTTTTACCATTAACCAAAAGAATGTGGATAGTTAATCATATGTTTAATTGGGTCCTTGTGACTAAAAAAGAGAGTTAAATTTGGTATTTCAAAATCTTGTGGATAAGGATATTCAATTATACATTATTTAATAGGTTGATTATTATAATAAGTCACATATTCAATTATACATTATGTAATAGGTTGATTATTATAATAATTCACATGTGCATTAGTATTATGGAAATCAAATTGCATTTGAAGTATAGATAGCTACTTTTGAAGATCCCCACTAGAAGTTATCATAGAAATAAGATATTCCATGGGAATAGTGGTGTTTGTCATAGATGTTATCATTGGTTCCAATCCACCACCTTTTTTTTAATTGAAGCATATGAGTATCATAATCCTCATGGATAATAATTTCAAGTTCATGATAACTAAATTTAGGATATCTCAATAGTGGTATTAGATCTTTGAATTTTGGTTCTTTTGAATATCTTAGACCATTGGAATAATTTTGTTTATTACCTTTGTAAATCAATCATAATTTATTTATGTATTTGTCAAAACTTTTGAATATCATATGAAGAAGAATCTTGGTCATATGAAATCATTTTTTTGGTAGGTGCATGAAGGGATTAAGTAAATGACTTTATTTTTTGGTGACTCATGGATTTTTTTAAAAATCCCAAGCCTTTTTTATTTGTATTATTTTTAATAAATATAGGGTGGATTATACTTATCTAATGTTTACCCAATCTTTGGCCACTATATCTATATTTTAGCAAATATCAAACACCAAAATCATATAATGGTGGTGTAGGAAATATAAATAAATGTTCTTTATCGTCGTTAATATGGATCAAATCATCTCTTGAAATGGTGAGGGTATGAACTTGATTATAGGGATGGTAGCTACCACCATTCAAATATTTTATATTCGACGCTTTAGCACTTGTAAGAATACAAGAGTAATCAATTTTCACCCCTTCTTTAAAAGAAATTTAGAGATTTTCATAATCATAGTCATCAAATCAATCGATATCATCTATGATGATAAAGATAAAGAATAAAAATAATAAGACAAAGCAAGTAAGAAACATCATAAATGGTACACTTAGGTAAGAATGATATTCAAAGATCAGGTTCCCCAAATGTTTTATGGTTTCTAGGTTATTTTCATAGAAAACACACAAAGTGATATACTATTTGAAAGGAATAACAAAATATATTTAGATTCACACTAAATTATATTAAATAATACATATTTTCTTAATTTATCATGAGCAATAAACACAACAAGTATAAATTAGCTAAGGGATAAAAGAGAGCATATCTTTCTTGATATTCTATTCTAGAATATGACAATGATCAATAATCATAACAAGACTATAATATAGATCTCGGTTTAATTCTCTCTAAATTTTGATTGTTTTTAATCATTAGACACTTGTGTCCAAGTTGGATAGCTACATTGACAATAGTGTCCTGATGTTTGATTATAGTGTTCAAACCACAATATAAATCTATTTTTGAGTCTACTAAATGGGTCTTTTTATGTTTTTTTTTTCACCTTCCACTTAATGTATTTAGATATTATGCATAGGATATCACTCTCAATTTATTTATCAAAACCATAGGTTCACTTCACTTTGACTTTGAATGATACCCTGGAAAAAATGGGTTAGTGGGCACATGGTCTTGAGATGACCCTAAATACCCCTATGTCAATGAGCACTACCTACATAGATAATAATCCAAAGAAGGACTTAGATTGATGTAGTTATCCCCTATGTGTTTTCTTGTATGTGAATCATTAAATATGTAGAAATCAAGTACAATAGTGACCTAGCTCATAATCTGGAAAATATAGCTCTTAGACTACTCCTTCAATACTTTATACTTATGTATGTGTTGTTGTTATGAATGATATGAAAACAAGATAAAATAGACAATATTTTATATATCAAGTGTTTGATTGAATACTTAGATAAGTTACCTTATCTCTTTGTGAGGTGAAGAATGAATGAAGGTTGATCATGTATTTATATCAATCCATTTGGATAATTAACTCAAATTAAATCACTTAGGCTAACCATTGGGATATGTTTCATTTGAAAATTGTATGGATTTAGGGTACTAGACACTTACATCAAGTTAGGATATTAGAGTCAACATATGTGTCTATCTTAGATGCTAGTGTCTAAGGAGTAGGAAAATGGGTAAAGACTCAGAACTTGCTTAGGTGGAAGATAAACAATTTTTAAGAATTTTGGGCAAGATAGAAGGTTTGGGTCATCAAAATAATATTGGTTTAACAAAGAGATAGGACAAAGAAAACAATATAGAGTATATGCAAGACTTCAAAAAGTAGGAAAGGTCCAGAATTGAGAGGAACAACCAAGGCCTAATTTTTCCAAGTGAACAAGATAGAGATACTATATAATCCATAAAATAGTGTCTACAAACCTAAAAAAATTATTTTATAAATGTTAAAATTTCACCCATATATATATATATATATATATATATATATATATATGTATGTATGTATTTATGTATGTATGTATGTATGTATGTATGTATGCATGCATGCATGTATATATATATATATATATATATACATGCATGCATGCATGTATGCATGTATATATATATATATATATACATGCATACATGCATGCATGCATGCATGCATACATACATACATACATACATACATACATACATACATACATACATACATATATATATATTGCATGCATGCATGTATATATATATATATATATGTATGTATGTATGTATGTATGTATGTGTGTGTGTGTATATATATATATATATATATATATTCAAGATCTAGTGTCAATATCATTTGGGTAACTTTATACAAGTGAAGCTTATCAAGGGCACTTTATACATGTGATAGAAGATCTAAAATGAATTAACTACTAGATTCATCTACTTTTGGTCTTATGTTTCTCACTATAAGATGTGTGTTATAACTACACTATGTACTTGCAATACCATATTTCTTTCTTTCCATAGAAAAACTCCAATATACATGTGATATCAAAATACTTAAAGGAAAACAATTTGACTTTAGGGGCATACATTTAGGTATTGTGCATAGTGTGACTATTTTAATACTTATAAATCCTATAAAGGGTGGGAACTATGATATAAAAAATAGTAATTTGCATAAAGGTAATAAATTTTGAATTTTAATTACATAACATAGATAAAACCCTAGTTTGTGCTTGAAAAGTGTTCCATGCAAATTGCTAGCTTGAGACAATGATAAATGCTTTAATTATTTATTGATCTCTCTTGTGTTTGTATGATTTATCTATTAGTGATAGATATATATTATTTTAATGCTAAGTATAAATTAATTTCAATTATTTTTCATTTATAAATATTTAAATTTAAATTAAGACCTATTTAGCATACAAACTAAGATTAAACATGTAAAATAAGGAAATACAGGACAAAGAGGATGTGAGGACCCTTAATTAGAGGAATAAAATATATAAGGTAACTTTTCACAAGTATAAATAGCATTTGGACACTTATGGTAGGGGTCGCGTGTCTTAGGTTACTTTTGGAACATATACCCAAAAGCATAGGAAGAGAGATAGAGAGAGAAAATTTTGGATAGTAAATAAGAATGGGGGAGGACTATCAAAAGTTAAAAAACTTGTCATTAATAAAAAAATTAAACCAATGATTGATAAATTTAAAATCATTCTAAAAACATTTAAATTTATACACTTAATAAATACCTCAAGACCTAAGACTAAATTTAACAGTAAACCCTACCTATCATGAAATTTTCTTATGATGATTATACACACATACACACACACACACACACACACACACACACACACACACACACACACACACACACACACACACACACACACACACACACACACACACACACACACACACACACACACACACTCACACACACACACACACACACACACACACACACACACACACACACACACACACACACACACACACACACACACACACACACACACACACACACACACACACACACACACACACACACACACACACACATATACATATACATACACATATACACATACATATACATACATACATATATAGATACACACACACACACACACACACACACACACACACACACACACACACACACACACACACACACACACATATACACATACATACATATATACATATACATATATATGTGTGTGTGTGTGTGTGTGTGTGTGTGTGTGTGTGTGTGTGTGTGTGTGTGTGTGTGTGTGTGTGTGTGTGTGTGTGTGTGTGTGTGTGTGTGTGTGTGTGTGTGTGTGTGTGTGTGTGTATGTATGTATGTATGTATATGTATATGTATATGTATATATATGTATATGTATATATACACACATACATATATATACATATACATATACATATACATACATACATACATACATACATATATATATATATATATATATATATATATATATACAACATATTTTTACAGTCTATCCAAAATTTCACCTTACATCCGATAAAGCCTACCAAAATAATTGATCATATTTTATGGCTAAAATGCAAATATGGTCATATGGCCATAAAATTTGGTCATTGCTTGAGGACATATTTAGGTTTCTACAAGCATATAATTTATACAAATGTATAATAAAATATTAATATTTAATAAATCAACATATCTAGTAAGCTAACAGTTAAACAATTAAAGAGCTCAATTTTAACATATAACTCCTAAAAGGTATTAAAATATCATGTGTTAAGTAATTAAAAACTTCCAAAACATTATTTTATATATAGTCTATATATATATATATATATATATGTATATATATATATATATGTATATATATGTCTATATATATATATATATATGTATATATGTATATATATATATATATGTATATATATATATATATGTATATGTATGTATGTATATATATGTATGTATATATATGTATGTATATATATGTATGTATATATGTATATATATATATATATATGTATATGTATATATATAATAATTGTTTGTATTTTATGGCTAAAATGCAAATATGGTCATATGGCCATAAAATTTGGTCATTGTTTGGAGACATATTTAGGTTTCTACAAGCATATAACTTATATAAATGTATAATAAAATATTAATATTTAATATATCAACATATCTAATAAGCTAAAAATTAAACAATTAAATATCTCCATTTTAAAATTTAACTCCTAAAAGGTACTACAATATCATGTGTTAAGTAATTAAAAACTTCCAAAAATATTGTTTTGTTTATATATATATATATATATATATAATTTTATATATATATTTGTTTATTTAATATTATAAATAAATTTTCATTGTGGAGCACCAATCATAGATTCATCTCTTATTATTCCAAGAGATAAGGGTTATTTCATGTAAAACATATTTCGACACACAAGATGAGTTTCATAGAGAATAGTGGTTTCGTGGAAATTTTATAAGTTATTATATTCATTCTACTTGATAGAGTAGCCAAAAAATAAAGGTATAAGGTAAGGATATCACAAGTGATCGAAACCCCTATAAATATATCTTTTTGGTCTAGGCTAGGAATATGTTATCACATCTGATATGATTGTTTAATTAGCTATGCTTTACATTTGGAGAGGCATCGAGATAAAAAAAAATTTGTTTTTATTTTACTTATTTGTTCACCTCATATGATTTAAAATATCTATATTTTTTAGATCATGATTTATACCAAGAGAGTTCATTTTACATTTTATCCTAGATGTTGCATCATCTGCATTTTCCACCATATTCATTACATGTTCAAATAAGGCAAAGGGAGAAAAGTAATGACCCTAAAACAAACAAATTTATTTTTTTAGATTTTTTTTTTTTTTTTTTTTTTTCTCCACATGTAGGTTGATAAAAAATGCAATCTTCAAGGAAGCAAGATTTGAGTGGATACCAATTTTTATCAGTTTCAAAATTTTATTGTACGTGTAAATTTTTTGCTGCTTTAATATGAGTTTGTTCTATTTAATTGAGGGGTTTATCCAGGATTTTTTTTAATTAATATGGATAAAGAGGGTTTTGTAGCTATGTTTTCTTTAATTTTCATAAAATATTTTTATTTTGCAAGATATTGATACAAATGCAGAAAATATGGCCGACAATGTGAGATGTTGTTAGCTCTTTACATGCAGTTATTGGGTATTGATATTTTTGTGGTAGATTAGTATTTATGATTCAATTTGAAAATGATAAGGACCTCCATGTTAATGTGGGCCATTTTGTGAAGTTTTTTGTATCTTAGAGGTTTACGAACCAACTCTATTTGATAAGATTTTGCATTTAAGTCACTTTATAGCCATGGATGGTTTCTAGACTTCATATAGTGCAACTTTTACTTTTACCTAGCTTTAGGGTCTATTTTTATGGGGTTACCTCTAACTAAGATTTATGTCATTATAATTAAGAAGGTAGAGTGTTGTGGTGTCTCATGGAGATCATAAACATTTTATGCTTCTAAAGTTACATCAATGCATCTCAGTGTAGAATAATTTTTGTAAGAATATAGTTCTTATAATTCACTATGTTGGATATGTGAATCACATTATTTAGGGCAAATAATTCTGTATGGTCATAAATTCAAGTGTGGTGGTTATTTTAGAGCAGAGTAACCCAAATCTTGGAATTGAATATGATGAACAGTGTAAAATATACAAAGTTTTATCATTCTAAATTAGTTTATGTATTTTTATTTTTATTTTTTTTATTCATTTGATTTTTTTAATATCATTTTTCCATTAAGATCCTTATTGCGAAAAAATAGAATAGATCAAAATTATGAATCTTCCATTTAGTCTTTTAGAAGTATGTACTTGCTATGAAATCATATTATATAATGCCTAATGTATATAATGGAAACATGTTGAGAATAATCCTATGCACAATAAATTAATACAAATGACAAATATGTTATGTAAAATGTGCATATACAAAGAGATAAATACAAACACACATATATGCATCATTTTACTTGAGAAAACCTTTTTGGGTAAAAATAATCAACGTGTTAACCTTATTGATTATAGCAAAGACAAAACTCTTTTATAATGTTATACCAAGTTACAAGGCTTCATCCCCTTTCATACAATGTTTTGTTGTTTATTAAAATTCACATAGTTGACTGTGTGTATTTATCATTCAACACACATATGTCCATTGGAATAACTTTGTATTTATCTAGCACATACTTTGTAATAACCACATAATAAAAGGAATCTACATTCAAAAACTATTGAGTCAAGTAATTGACATGTGATGATCCTTATAAAATTCATGTCATATTACCACTAAGATGTCATCATCACTTTTTTAGTCTAATAGATTTAATTAGATAGGTGCCTAAACTAACTTAAGATAACCTTCATTTATTGACATGTTGTATATCTCCTTGCAACATCTCATTGTGACTCAACCACCACACTCTACTTAGAAACCTTCCATATTGTAATAAATCTATGAAAATATCCCTACACATATCTACCATCTTTACCACATGATAATAATATTTCACAACTATCATAGGCAATCTTTGCATAAGCCTATGAAACCATCTATTCTTGCACAACTAATTTACACTTGATTGTGAAAAATCCTTCAATTTGGATCTAGATATGGAATTTTACTTCAATTTTTGACTCTTAGTTACTCTATCACTTAGTTGAACCAATCTCTTTAATTTGTTTTTTCTAATATACACTAAATTCCATCCATCATGGTTCTCTCCACCTAAAGGGAGGTATTTATATTGAATATTGATAGCTCTTTTCTAACATATTCCTTATAGATAGATCCTTCCTAAAAAGCATAAACTCTCAAGTTTACTACATCACACTAAGTAATTAGACCATGGGTTTCAATATATTTATATGTAATAGTTATATCATACTTCACCACACCTCCTTGAATTTTTTCCTACGCATGTCCTTCCATGCCTCTAATTTCTCCATCCTATATGTCTATAGCTTCTTCCACTTTCTTCATCATTAAAGTCTCTAGGATAACTTCATTCTCCTCCTGGTGAATCAAATCTTGGTCATAAAAGACACCATATTTTATTTCCTTGATACCTATCAATCCTTTCTCCCAATCCATAATTACAACTTAAATGTACCCTTAGTTTCCCTCTTTTTATCTTGATTTCATAGTGCTCACATCCCAAGGATCACCATTACCTATGCCCTCAATTGGTTATTCCCTATAATCAATTGAAATTTTTAACTTTATCTCTTCTTATTATTTAGTCATAAAATATTATAAAGTGGGTATAACATCATATCCATTTGCAATAGAATATTTTATAATAGTATACAAGTCACTAGTACCATCAAATAGAATTTCATTATCACCACTAGTTTACATATTGTCAACACTAATAGTATATAATTTGTCAGCATGAGTAGTCTTATTTATAAATATAATATGTCACCTAAGTTATTTGGTTAGTTCTTAGCATTATATATGACCTTGGCTTCTATCAACCCCTTAATTATAGGATGTAATAGATTTATATAGGTTATCCTTTCTCCACTTAATTTGTTCATGCTTTTTGATATTATCGGTAGTGGATTCATGACCCACTTTATAGCATGTTAGACAAAAATAAGGTAATATTTCATAATCAATCATCTGAATCCTTTATATAAATTTTTACCTTAACTTGATAAAGGTTGGGAGATCCTTTTTATAAAAAAAAATAATGCAAAGTCTAACATAAATAAGTGTTCTCATTTATTTTATGACTAGATTCAAGGATAAAAACTAACCAAAAGAGTTAGTTATACCCATCAAAACCTCCTTTTCCTTAAATTCTATAAAAAGACCTAGAAGTTTCACCCATCTTGAAATTTAGTTAAAATATTCCTTATGTAGATCCACACTTGGATTCCATTTTTTTAAGGATAAGTAGGTTTTACATATAAATTAGGGCCCTCCTACTATAACTTAAGATTAATCATCTTAGTTAGTAAAAGAGATAAGAAATAAATCCTTAGTGAAGGCTAAAATTTCAAACTAGCCTTTGGGCTTCCACTTACTTTTAGCCCATTCTCTGAAAGAATCAATATTGCATTTTTTCTATTAAAATTCTATGAACAATGAATTTGACCATCTAATCTTATCTTAATCAATAGTTGTGTCAACAATTTGTAGACATACAACCCCTTTCTCTACCATGGCCTTCAGGCTCATATTTTCACTACTAACTATTGTTGGTTTATTCCCAACCACTCTCTCTACTCAAGAGTAAGAAATAAGTTCAGTGGGAATTACCTACTTACCTGGGTCTAGAGGATCTAGTCTTAGTCTACTATAACCCCCATTCTTATCATAAAATAGGTTTAAAGGAGTAGATCCATTTGTAAAATAATTTTGTCTAATAGTTTATAGGTATTATGTATATGTGTGTGTGTTTATATTTTATGTTTTAATATCTCTATATATATTCCCAACCACTCTCTCTACTTGAGAATAAGAAACAAGTTCATTGGGAATTACCTGCTTGCCTAGGTCTAGAGGATCCAATCTTGGTCTACTATAACCCCTATTCTTATCATAAAAAAGGTCTGAAGGAGTAGATCCATTTTCAAAATAATGTTGTCCAATAATCCATAGGTATTGTGTGTGTGTGTGTGTGTGTGTGTGTGTGTGTGTGTTTATATTTTATGTTTTAATCTCTATATATATACCCAACCACTCTCTCTACTTGAGAATAAGAAACAAGTTTAGTGGGAATTACCAACTTGCCTGGGTCTAGAGGATCTAGTCTTGGTCTACTATAACCCCATTATTATCATAAAATAGGTATGAAGGAGTAAATCCATTTACAAAGTAATCTTTTCCATTAATCCAAAGGTATTATATATATATATATATATATATATATATATATATATATATATATATATATATATATATATATATATATATATATATATTCCCAACCACTCTCTCTACCTGAGAATAAGAAACAAGTTTAGTGGGAATTTCCTACTTGCCTGGGTCTAGAAAATCTAGTTTTAGTCTACTACAACCCCCATTATTATCAAAAAATAGGTCTGAAGGAGTAGATCCATTTTCAAAATAATGTTGTCCAATAGTCCATAGGTAATGTGTGTGTGTGTGTGTGTGTGTGTGTGTGTGTGTGTGTGTGTGTGTGTGTGTGTGTGTGTGTGTGTGTGTGTGTGTGTGTGTGTGTGTGTGTGTGTGTGTGTGTGTGTGTGTGCATGTGTGTGTGTGTGTGTGTGTGTGTGTGTGTGTGTGTGTGTGTGTGTGTGTGTGTGTAATTTTAGACCATTGATGGTATTCTAAAGCTAGTTGTGTTTATTCATTGGTATTCTCAAACCATTTATGACCATTATTGGTAAATTTTGTATTTATGATAGATGATCACTTAGGGATTTGGTCCCCTAATTTTATTCCAGACCAATTGCAACTCTGATCAAAAGAAAAATACCTATCTAAAATTACATATATTATGTAATTTTAGATAGGTATTTTTCTTTTGATTAGAGTTTCAACTAGTTTGGGATAAAATCAAGGGCCCAAATCCCCAAGTGATCATCTAAGTTACAACTAGTTTGGGACAAAATTAGGGGCTCAAATCCCCAAGTTATCATCTATCACAGATACCAAATTTACAAAAAATGGTCACAACTTGTTCAAGACTACCAATGAATAGGGACAACCAGCTTTAGAATACCATCAATGGCCATAAACAACCCAAGAATACCAATGATTTTCCATAACTAGACTATAATACCATGTTGAGATTTGAACTTGGGTGGTGCTTGTAACAACTAAGTCACTTTACCAACTCACCCAAATCTCATCGGTATATTATAATTATTATAATATTAATATGTATCTATAAATTATATATACTCATAATATTATATATAATAATATTATAGCTTAATATACTATTATAATATAATATAATAGTATATTATATATAAATTAGTATATTAGTATTTAATATATAATATATCCATATCTATTATTATTATCACATCCCTCATGGCATAATTATGCACAACTTGCACAAAAAGGATTATGAATGGAATTTCTAAAATATTTTGGCATAATAAAACACTCTTGAACATACACTACCATAGTAATATATGGTTGAAAAATACCTCACACAGACACCTACTTTCATTGATATGACAAATGTTTCAATTATGTATTGGGATAATGAAACAATTTGATGGAAGATAAAAATTGCATTGACATATGTAACATGCCATTAAACATTGAAAGATTTGAAATACCTTAACATTACTCCTTACCACCACTACCTATCTCTAATATATGTGTAATTATTGTGTAACTAAACACACTCCTTATTTATTCTACTATGAAGAGCTCACTCCTCTCACTCAATCATGCACACTCCTTTTCTTGAAGTTTGATAACAACCTTACACACTAGTCTCACACCTACTCACAAACTTTCATAATTGATCTCCTTAGATTGTATCCTATGCACCTCATATATTGTATTCCTATTCATCTCATGCACCTCATAGCTCATAGTCCTATTCATCTTAGTAGCACTCATTTACATACTAGATTACTCTGTTGGCCCCTCCGATAACACAACCACATGTTGGCAAACCCAAAATATGTAAATAATTTAAACTACCCAACTAATCATTTATTCCAAAAGAGGATATTATGATTTTAAGCGGTTATAGATAGCATAGACATTAACTATTTAATATGTTACCAACTATCACATCTAAAATGATTGATGTCCTACTAACATTCTCATTGGTAACCACATAAAAGTTATCACTAATCTTGTATTATGCATGTTAAATATGTAACATACATATAAGATCATATAAAATGAGACCCTTAAGAGTCTAGTCAATTTAATACATAGTCATAACATAGATAGCTTGCTCCTTGCATATACTTTGTATATATGCACTATAGATATTATACTATGTTTCCCTATTGTTTCATTTATGAATAGAAGTGTTAATTATTTCAGGTGTCACTTCCACTCGATTTAATGTGTTTTATTTATTCTTTCTAAATACATCACTATGCATTCACTTTATACAACCAAAATCATTTTCCCCCTCTACACAATCAGTCATGGGCCTTATGGTGCAAATCATTGATATCAAAACAAAAAATCTCAATCGGTAGATTGGTATAAAAATTTAAATATTATTTTTTTTATTCCTATAACCACATGAGTACAATGAGAGATAGAGGTTTAATAGTTGGTTTTATTTCATAGATCCCATAATAATGTCATAGTAAAAGCAATATGGTTGATGCCCAAAATCACCTGAAGGTAACCATATAAATTTGAAGGCTCATCACCAACACCCTATAGGCATATCCCACTAAGATTCTTGATTAGTTTTGTGAGTTGATGATGCATCTAAACTTGATGCCTTCCTCTTCATCTTAACAACACACTCCATAATGGTTTTAATAACAAAACCCCTTCAAAGTATGAATCAATCTCGACATCCCCTATTTGAAGGCAAAATCAATGCCAAAGTATTAGATGTTTAGATTTAAAAAATAAAGAAATACTTCTCATTTAAATGCTTTACTGATGCTTAGATCACTTTTATAGTACTAATTATGCATTTAAATTTTTCACTAGTTGGAAATCTTCAGTGCATAGCTGTGTAAGAGTACATTTTAATAAAAACATGAAAGAGTTTTATTGATGCATTAAAGGAGGAATACTACCTCTCTAACACTTCAAGAATGACTAAATCAAGTTTTAAAAATTATGTTAGTAGAAGGATTAGTTTATGTAATACTAAGCCAACATATTCCATAACTAATCTACATGCATATAAGATAAATTAATAAAACAACATAGGGTGTTGAAGTACATCCATACACTCTCACCTTATATCTTAAAAAATTTATAATTCTTGATTTTTGATACTTTTTATACAAGAATATCATAACACCACCAATATTGAAGCTAAGGGAAAGATGAATTAGTGCACCAACTCTTCATCCCATATAGTGTGCAAGGCCAATCCCTCACACAACTCCCTTCCATAAAAGCAGTACCATTCTCACAAAAGAGTATCCTTAGAATACTACGTAACACTTGAAGACTCTTGTGCCTTCTACTTTAGATAAAGGTAAGAAGAAGTTTAGTGATAAGTGATTCCATTATCATCTTTAATCCACCCATGATGACTTTAAATGTTGTACATAATAGTCCTTTATCATAAATCTATATCAAGACCCACACTAATGGATAAGACTAATCCAAATGCCTCTTGCCTAAGCACTAACATCACTATGATGGATATCTATAAAGAGTGAAAATGTCTCTTTCACAACAATTTATAGGTGAAGGGTTAGCCTCTCCATGTCATCATTGATCATGATAGTCAAAATAACATCATTGTGCAATCAATATCTCAATACCTTGGTCTTACCACTAATGCACACCCTAAGTCATATTATCTAGGGTGGTTATAGTAGGGGAAGGATATATAGGTCTATGAATAGTGCATGTTTTAGTAAAAATTAAATATTATGGAGGATAGTGTCACCTACGATATCACACCTCTATAGGTCTACAACATATTTCTAGGAATATTATACATATATGACCATGAAGCTACATATCAAGCCAAGATACAACATTAGACTATCTATGTGCAAGATCACTTCTACAACCTATTTGAGTTAGCACCCATGACCAAAGTCACCTTGGTATCTACCAATAAATGTCACAAACTTGTATTATATGAAAATAAGTTCATGTTACTCATGGTGTTCCCTAACACACCTGCATGTCAGATGATAAAGCACACATTGGTAATTCATGTCACTCACACATCATCATAGAAATAACTTAAAAAGTTATCATAGTAGCATATCAAAGTATTTATAAAACCTAAATTCCTTATAACACACTACACAATAAAACAACACATCAATTTGGTCCCTTGATCTCATCTTATGTCTATCTTGTATATCATAGATCATTTTGGAAGAATGATGAAATATGGTGTCATATATAAGAGCTCCTTGATCAGGCTAAGATCAAGCTTAGATATTTTCCTTGTGGGACTCTAATATTATGCATACTTAATAAGGATGGGTCTTGGAGACTCTATATTGAATATTTCACACTTAACAAGATAATGGTGAAGATTTAATATCCACTACCTCATATTGATGACCTTCTGGACTAGCTATGAGGTATTCAATACTTCACCAAGATTGACTTGAAGTCATGTTACCATCAAGTTCTATTCCATCTTAAAAATGTATGAATATAACACTCAAGACATATGAAGGATTATATGAATGGTTTTTCATGCCTTTCGACCTAACCAATGTGCCAACCACATTCATGTGCTTGATGGATGATCTATTTAGGCCTTTCCTAAACTTCATCATGATCTACTTAGATGACATTCTAATCTTTAGAAAGACTTGGGAGGATAACCTAGAGCACATATCACATGTATTCAACACCTTGTACCAACATAAGTTTTAATCCAATTTAGCATTGTGTACATTAGGCACTATGTAGATCCAATACTTGGGATACATCAATTAAGACATAGGAATCAATCTAAACCCAAAGAAGATTAAAGTGGTCTAATATTTTCCTAATCCATATGCTCTCACAGAATTGAGGATTTTTATTATACTTTATAACTTCTACCACATGTTCATCCTTGGTTTCATGCACATGTCTTGGGATCTCATCTAGATAATACATGTGAAATCCAAGTTTGATTGGATTCATGCACAATAATACGCTTTTGAGAAAATTAAAAAATGCCTCTATACATCACCTATTCTCACCATGCCTAATATTTAATATTCCTTGAAAATTCACACTGATGTGTCTAACTATGCACTTAATGTAGTGCTCATATAGCATGAACACCTAGTTATGATGCAGAAGCATTAAGCAAATGGACATCATTTTTGTGTTTTTAAAAGTCATATGTTATTTATAAGTCAAATTTGGTATATTTTTGGGTATAATATTGTTTTAATGATCCTATAGGGTCCATTTATGTCTTTGGAAGTCATTTTGAGTCATCAGTATTGAATTTGGAGTGTATGAAAATTTTCCTTCCAAAAGTGACAATTTAAATATTCAAATATTAGAACTAAGCCTAGAAGGAGCATAATCATGGTATGAAGTGGTTAGGTGAGATAAATTTGGTTCATTTGGTTCAAGGAGTCATGTTAACAATGTTTAAAGTCATTTTGATGTCTAGTCCTTAAGGTGATGAAAATCAAGAATCATGTTAATGTGAGTAACCACCATTCCTACATTGGGTTGACCACCATGTAAGAGAGTATTGATGTAACTACCAAAAACCAATGTAGAATTTGGGAAATAAGTTATTTTTAAGATTATAATGAGAATGTGAGAGAGAGGAGAGATCTCTAATAATGAGGAGGAAAAACCAAAGAAAGGAAGAATGTACAAACTCCTCAAGAAAGTTGACAAGTCCATGAATGGACTGCAAATGTAACAAATGTTGATTCAAATGAATAAATCATTTTTTGTTGTTGTATTATTTCTACATGAAAATGTATATTTTTTTTCATAAAGGCCCCTAAGGCTATGATCTTGTTAATGTTTTTGTGAGGTTATAGGTTGAGTATTGGACTATAGATGATAATCATGAAAGGAGAGTAGGTAATGTAGTTGATGAAGCTTATGAAGGAAATAATCCCCATGGTAATTTTATTTGAATTTGTTTCATCCTATAGACCCAATAGTTATTGGATATGGTTTTCAATAATTAAAGGAATTTACGAAAGGTTGATCTCTATCTCAAACTCTACATACGCTTGTGACAGTCAAACAAGAAGGTGTGTCTTGAAGTTTTCTTTAAATCTTTGTATCAAAAGATTATTGTTTTACTTGGAAGTTTTTTAATTTAAGAGTATACTTTATGGTATTATATTTCATATGGTTTGAAATAAAATTTAGATGACAAAACTTCAATGCATAATCCATGTGTGATAAAGAACCCTGCATACATAATGTCAACCTTTGTTTACTCAATAAATAGGTAATGGATAATGTATGCCTTAAGAGGGTGTGTGTTTTTTAAAGTTTTTGGATTATTGGTAGGTTATTTGATTTAATTCACATCTTATGGCAAGTACATAATGCTCGGCCAATCTAAAGATTAAACCTTGTTTATGAAGAGACCCTATTTTATATACTTAGTCCCCAAGAAAGAAGCATATGTGATTGAGGAAGATATTAGTTATGGATTTGGTGAAGTGTTGGTATGATTTAAATGTGATAAATATATAATATTAACCTTGTGAACTCCTTGAAATTCCTTCAAGTATGAACAAATTTTCAAGAACCCTTACACAATCAACTAAAGGTGCACATAATTTTGTGTTTTATTGTATATAAGACTTAAAAGGAGTGAATGAGGTTTATAACCTATTTTTATAGATTAAAAATGTAAAAATATACCTATATAATGTATCCTTTCAGTTTTAAAGTCCCTAGAACTAAAGAAAATGAATTTTAATGCCTCCTGGCCTCTATAGACAACCAACTAGGGTTTGAAAAGTAAAAACCCTATATCTTATATTATAACTATAGGAATTTGTTGAAACATTTTAATAATACCTAATTTTACACTTTTAAAAGGAATCATGAGGTTTTAGTTGGGTACCATATAGTCTGGTACAGTTTTGGTGATTATGCATGTGTTGTAGGCCTAAAAAGGCTTAGTTATGAAGGAGCTTGCAAAATAAGTGGTATTTAGACAAATATTTATAACTTGAAACTTTATTGAGGGATGTAAAAAGATATATGGTGGTGAAATATGTGTTTATGTGTTTTATAGGACCTAAAAAATTCTCAAACAAAGGAAAAAGGTAAAAAAAGGCTACAAGGAGATAGGGTCATTATTGAGCTTGAAGAGTGAAATGGGATGATGGAGTGTGATTGATATTTTTAAATGGGATATTAAAAGTTTAATATTATCATTAAATAACATCCATGCTATCATATTATCTTCATGAGACCAAAAACAAGATTTAGTCTGTTAAACTAAAAGAAGATTGACTGGTATGAGGAAAGTGAGTGAGTTCTTGATAAGGAGATGAATGAATGAATGGAATGAGTAGAGATGATGAGTTAGATACTTATACATGGTATAGTGACTGATGATAATTTTTCCCATGGTTCCTTTAAGTAGATTTTTTCTAGTGATGTCTATCAAGTGTGAGAGGATCAAATACTATAGGTTAAAGGTTGCATCTAAGGAACAAAGTAAAGAATTTTGAATGAGATCAAACAAGTTTAGATCTAGTAAATTGTGTTTATGAGTATTTTCCCATGTACCTCTACATAATTTGGTATCATATCAAGGTAAGATCTTGGTTCATTATATTTTGAGTTATTTATTAAGGATTGTCTATTTGAGATTGGCAAGGTATGCTATGAGGATTTCATAAGATAACATTGTAGGGTATTATGGGAAAATATTATGTTGTAGTTGTGATATTTATGTTAGTATAGACAAATTTAAAAATTGATAAGATAATATACAAAGCCCCTAAGTCTAATGATAAGGACTTGAATCTAGTCAAGAGAACTAGAGAAGTTAGAGTGAAGAAAGAGAATTGAATCTCAAGAGAGAGAATGCAAAGACTATAAGAGAGAGTTAATAAGGATAATATAGGTCCTATAAAAATTAATATATAAAGATAAAATATACAATAGAGGTCTAAGAGGCAAGATTGGTAAACTTGCTAAGAAGAAGGTCTAAGTAGACCTAAGAAGTTAAGGAAAAAGTGAGAATATGGATGTAGAGGAAAAAGTAAAATATATGAGAATAGAGTTGGGGTAGAGTTTGGAGAAGATATATCTCATGTTAAATATCATTAAATTTCAAAGAATCCAATGTCTTGGTTGTAGTTTTAAGAAGAAAGTAAAGAGGCCAATAGAGCTACTTAGGAGATAGAAAAGGCATAAGATGAGTGCCTTGAGAAAAGATAGGGTATAGCCCATAGAGGCATGAAGGTTGAGGATATCCAAGAGAGAAACATGATAAATAATTGGGAAAAGATTTTTCATTGAGGAAAAAAAGGAGACATAAGTGCCAATAGAAGCACTTGAGGGAGAAGACGAGAAAAAGATGAGAATGTCTATACAAAAGGCATTCATGGAGACTATGTGGTCTCTTATTTTATATTATAATGTTTTTTTTTAGTGTGTGTATGCAGGTGTAAAGTAAATATTGATGAAGGCCAATCATAAGACCTTAAAACTTGTCAAGGATGGGTCTAGTACATCACCCATCAAGTATAAAGAAGACGATAAGGGAAAAAAAACAAGTTGTAGAAGATAAGATGATAAATATTGAAGGTATTTATCATGTTAAGGATGATATAGAAGAGGAATTTCATGATTCTTTGATAAGAATTAAAACTTAAGAAAGATAATAAGATAAACATGAACACATGAAATCAAAACATGAAGACATGAGAGAGAAGATATGCTTACAACAATCCTATATGGAGGTAAATGAATGCTTAAGCATTGATTTTGATTACACATGTGAAAATAAAGAAGCTAATATGTAGATTATACATGTAAGGATAAAATTAAATCCTTAAAATAGAGTACAAAATTATGGATATGTGGTTCCTAAGTGGCTTAATCAATCAGGTGGTGAGATAGAGAAGGTAAACCTCAAGCAATATGTCATGTAAGGCAAGAAAAAAAAATGGAAGACAACAACACAAGTGGAGAAAAGAAGTAAAGGTAGATTGCATCAAGATAACATGATAATATATCAAGCAAATAAAAATGGAGAAGGTGAAGTAAGATGAAAACTTTAGACGAGAAAGTACAAGACAAAAAATGGGTTGTAAAGAGTATGGAAAAGAAACAAAGAGATAGTCTTACAGGTACATTTCAAGAAAGCATGAAGATAAGATAAGATTTAAATTATAAGCAGAAAAATATAAGACATGGTTCAATAAAACCAAGCCAAAGAGTTAAAGGTGTAGCTGAGTAACTCCATGAGGAAACACGATGAAGAACATCAAAAGATCACAAGCATGTGGAAAGATAAGAAAGTAGTGTATGATGAGTATGAAGACAATTTCTTTCAATAAATGAATTTGGTCATGAAAATAGACTACCAAACATGGAATAGAATGTAAATGAGTATAACTGGGAATTAAGGACATAATTTTGAATAATATGAAGGACAATATGGTTCAAAATTTGATGAATATTTTGGAGAGATGGATTCTCTCACATTAAAAGAGGAAATGGATATACTATAAAATATTTTTAGACCATTATAAGGGATACATAAAGATGAAGTATAGCAAGAGAAGCTCATGGATGAATTCAAAGAAGAATCATAAATGGAGTAACATAGGGAAATACAAAGAGTTGTGAAAGCAAATCCACAAGAAAGAACACTAACAAGCAAGCAATGGGAGCATGAGAAAGTCAACAAGGTAATATAGTCATTTTTTGAAGTTATAGTAGAGTTATTAGTTGATTTTCAAGGTAATAATAATTCAAGAAGATGGAAAACCACATTGTATTGTGTTGAAGATGAATTGGTTGATAGATTGTTCTTGTAACATGATCAAGGTGATAGAAAGAAACATCAAGAGATGGAGAAGTGTAAAGAAGAGGTAGTAAAAGAGAACATTATTGAATATAAGACAAATATAGAGATGTTTATGATGCCATTAGAATAAGTAACTATCAATGCCAAAAATCCAAGACACCTAAAAAATAAAACACCAAATGAGATCCATGAGGAAGGTAGCCATAGAGTAAGATTAAGAATGAAGGATGAGAACCATTTTTTAGAATTAGAGTATGATGAGGGAAAAAGTTATTTGGAAAATATATAACCTACATCAAACAAGAAGTTACATTAGATGGTACACCTCATAGAGGTAGAGAAAGCATCGATATGGAGAATGGACAAGGCAAAGAAGAAGAAATATAAGAACTTGATGAGGAGAAAGAAACAAGAAAGGAGGAGTAGTAAAGTGAGCATGGAAGATCCTCCAAGACTAAATTAGAAGGAAATAAATAATATGGCACTTAAATTTTATCCCTCCAAGGGAGTATGATGTAGGAGCATCAAACAAATAGACATTATTTTTGTGTTGTTAAAAGTCATATTTTAGTTAGAAGTCAAAGTTGGTCTATTTTGGAGTATAAGTGTGTTTTAATGATCCTATAAGGTGATTTTGTGTCTTTGGAAGTCATTTTGAGTCATCAAGAGTGAATTTGGAGTGTATGGGATTTTTTCCTCTGAAAGTGACAATTTAAAATTTTTAAATATTAGAACTAAGCCTAGAAGGAAAATAAGTGTGGTATGAGTTGGTTAGATGAGATAAAGTTGGTTTAAGGGGTTCAAGGAGTCATGTTAAAAAAAGTTTAAGTCATTTTGATGTCTAGTCCTTAAGGTGATGAAAATCAAGAATCATGTTAATATGAGTAACCACCATTCCTACGTTGGGTTAACCATCATGTAAGAGAGAAAGGTTTTTATTTGTCTCAAACTCTGCATACACTTGTGATAGTCAAATAAGAAGGTGTGTCTTGATGTTTTTTTTGAAATCTTTGTATCAAAAGATTATTGTTTTACTTGGAAGATTTTTATTCAAGAATATCCTTGATGGTATGATATTTAATATGGTTTTAAATATAATTTATAGGAAAAAACTTCAATGCACAATCCATGTGTGACAAAGAACCCTACATACATATGTCAACCTATACTTGCTTAGTTAATAGGAAATGGAGAATGTATGCCTTTATAGGGTGTGTAGTTGTTTAAGTTTTTGGAGTATTGGTAGTGTATTTTATTGAATGCACTTTTGATGGTAAGTACATAATGCTCAAGCAATCTAAATATTAAACCCTATTTACTTAGAGACCTTATTTTGCACAGTCAGTCCCCAAGAAAGAAGTATATGTGCTTGAGGAAGAGATTAGGTATGGATTTGGTGAAGTTTTGGTATGATTTAAATGTAAAAAATATATAATATTTACCTTTTAAACCCTTGGAACTTCCTTCAAGTATTAATAGACTGTCAAGAACCCTTACATAGTCAAATAAAGGTGCACAATATTTTGTGTTTTATTGTCTACAAGCCTTAATGGGAGTGAATGAGGTTTTTGACCTATTTGGATAGATGAATAATGTCAAAAAAAACTTGGATAAGGTATTTTTTTAGTTATAAAGGCCCTAGAAGTAAATAAAATGAATTTTGAAGACTCTCAGCCTTTATAGACAACCAACTAGGATTTTGAAAGTAAACACCCTATATATTATATTCTAACCATAGAAATTTGTTGAAAATTTGTAATAATAACACTTTTAACACATTTGAAAGTATTCATAAGGTTAAAATTTGGTACCATATGGTTTTTTGTGGTTTTGGTGACTGTAGGTGTGTTGTAAGGCTAGAAAGGCGTAATTATGAAGGAACTTACAAAGGAAGTGGTAACTAGATAAAGAATTAGACATTGAAACTTAATTGAGGGATATAAAAAGATAGATGGTGGTGGAATATGGGTTTATATGTTACATATGACTTGAAAAATTATCAAACAAAGGGAAAAGGTAAAAAATAGGCTACAAGGAGATAGGGTCATTATTGAGCTTGATGAGTGGAAGGGGATGATGGAGTTTGATTGAGAGGTTTAAAAGGATTTTTAAAAGTTTAATATGATCATGAAATAACATCCATGATATCATATTATATTCATGAGACCCAAGATAAGATTTGGTGTGTTAAACCAAAAGAAGAGTGACTAGTATGAGCAAAGTGAGTAAGTTCTTGATAAGGAGATGAATGAGTGAATATAATGAGTAGAGATGATGAGTGAGAGACTTATACATGGTCTATTAATTGATGATAATAGTTCCTAAGGTTCCTTTGAACATATTTGTGTTAATCAAGGTTATCAAGCTTGAGAGGATCAAAGACTATATGTCAAAGGTTATATCTAAGGAATAAATCAAAACATTTTATATGAGATCAAGCAAGTCATACCTAAGAAATGGTAGTTTTAAGTATTTTCCCATGTACATATGCATAAAGTTACATACCACTTAGATATGTTCAATATCATGGTGCAAAGGTACTCCACCTATGAGAAATAATCGTATGTTATTATCTAATTAATTAAGCAATGATGAAACTACATTCTATGAAAGGAGATAGTTGTTCATTCATGCCACAAGCCACTTTAGTTCCTATAGACATAAAATAAGATGTATAATGTGCAACACATGAAATGGATGACTTACTTATAATAGTTTGATCAAGCACAACAAATGAAAGGATAATAAGGCATTATATTACCTTATCCCACTACTAGTTCACATGCCTATCAGTGTGTTGGGCATGTGTAGCCATAGCTTTACAAAGTAGGTATCCCTCTACTTAGTTGACCAGGACTTCACAATAACTTACACTAGCCTAGCACAAGGTAAAAAAATTTAGGATTTCTAATTATTTGACCATCTTCTCTTCAATATTAAAAATATATATGTTCCTAATGGTGTATCTCACCAATGAATCATCTAAGAGGTACACTACATCATGACCTCAAGATACTTCAACATGGAAAAGACTCTAGTCACATTACAGCCACACTTTTACTAGCTACACATGTACCTAGATGTGAATGCCACATCAAGTCTTGCATTCCTTTTTATAATTCCAAGCCCATGAATAGGAAGCTAGGAATTTACACACTTGTACCAATTTGTCTAGACCATGGGAGTCTATAAGCATGGATTTCATGACTGGGTTACCTATTATGAGATGATAACATGATGTTTTGTTTATTGTTATGGATATGTTTTCTAAGATGGCTATCATGGTTACTTAAAATAATGACATTAATCATTTTTAAACCATGATTGGGTTCATTTTGGGCTTCTAACATCCATCATCTATGATCAAGATCCATTCTTTGTAAGTCACTTTTGGAAAGTGTTTTGGGACATGATGTGTATGTAGATAGATCAATTGGATTCATTTCATCCATAGATAGATGTGAAAATTGAAGTGTTCAATCATATACTTGTTCATCTTATATGAATACACAAATGTGCACATGCTCACACTTGGGATGACAATATCTTGTACATTCAACATGATTATAACTAGAGCCCTACATAGCTCTATAGGTCATAGTCCATTCCACACATGTATTTTATTTCAAAATTCAAAACCTATAGATATATCTTACCATGTACCAACATCACTAAGTCATACACACAGGAATATGAAGTAGATAAAGATGAGAATTTTTTGTGACACATCTAGTTTGTTCATCAATATGTTCAACAAATCCTCTCTTGCATAGGAAAAGTACAAGGATCACCATGATGTACATCACACACTTAATTCATTATTATTTGGTGATAATATGTAGCTACACCTTTAGAAGGAATGATTCAAAGTTCCAAACTATAAGATCAAGCCTCTACTCAATGGTTCTTACACCATTCTGGGCATAACTAGTGATAACACCTTTGTTCTTGATCTACCTCAGTACTTGCGCATGCACCTAATATTTAATATGGTTCTTAGGCCATACACTTCACCACTTCTTGATCTAGCAATTACATAACATCATTTTGATTTGTATCTTTAGCTCTTACACCCCATAATATAGGATTATATCATTGAATTATAGTCATGCTCACCTATTATGGTACACATAAAATATTTAGAGTGTTCAAGATTGGACAATATGTTGATCAAGCTTAGTGGTACCCTTCTCAACAACTCCAATTTCAATTACCTCAACTACACACTAATGCAATGGAGACCATTTCTCTTCAAGAAAGGGAGAATGATCTATGTGTAGCCACTACATAGCCAAACACACTCCTCATTTTTTATACTATTTAGAACTCATAAATATCACACAATAAAGTGCACTTTTTTGCCTAAAGTTTATTAATAACCTTAAAAAAAATTCTCATGCTTGCTCACATACTTTCATGTATTGATCCCCTCAAATCATAGCCTACACACCTAATTATGCACCTCACATCTCATAGTCTTATTCACCTCACTAAAACTTTTTCATAAACTAGCTTACTCCTTTAGACCCCATTATATCATAATTATGTGTCCCAAAGCCCTAACTACATGGTTAATTCAAATTCCCAAACTATCCATTTCCACCAAAAGAGGATCTTAAGATTGGAAGTGGTTATAGATATAGCCTAGACATTAACTATTCTATATTACCAACTACCACATCTAACATGACTGACACACTACGAACATTCTCATCAATAACCTTATAGCATTTATCACTACTCTTGTATTATTCATGTGAAATATGTAGCATACACATTTAATCATAGACAGTGGGACACTCAATATTTTTGTCAATACAATACACAATCATAACATAGATATCTTTCTCAATGCATCTACTATGTATACAAGCATTATAGATGTTGTACTATATTTCCCTATTATTTCATTTGTGAATATAATTTGCATTTCTTTCAAGTATGACTTCCACTCCATTGAATTTGTTTTATTTATTCCATATGAATACATCACTATACATTCACACTTCACAACTAAACTCAGTTGTCCCCCCCCCCCATAATTGGTCCTAATCCCTATGGTGTGGATCAATCTCACCTTGAAATATTTCACCACTTTTATGTTATGTATGGCCTTTTGGTTCCTTGCCACTTCTCCATTTCTCAAGATCACTATGAAACATGATGTCTTCTCCCTACACAAATCATTTTCATGTCATATGAAGTAGTACACCACCTCCTTTTACACCATCACCTCCACCAAAAATAGAATATTAGTATTGATTTAGGATTCAAAAAAAAATGTGTGATAAGTTTAGCAGTAAAGTTTTTCATGTACACCTATATATTTACACTTTTTTTCTTTAAAAAACCATGATTCACTAAAACATCAAGTAACACCCATCCCAATATAACTTTCACATCTAGGGAAACTAATAGTTTGTTATTTGGTGGGTTGGGCATGGCGGGGGAAGTCATTTATCATGGTATCAATTGTCACATGCCTAAGTGTAGATGCTTAAATCTAGATTTATATGTTTAATTATTCTTGTACACTTGACAAATATATATAAAGCTCTACCCTTGAATGTTACCTTCTTCATAGCTAAAAGGTTTGCACTTGCCACATCACTGGGTCTAATTACTTATTTCTTAGTCCAAACCTAATTATTTTGATTATCTAGATCACTTATAACAAGAGAATGCCTAAAATATGATATATATCCTTCACTATCAGTTATAAAACCTAACATTTTTCCTCCATTTTAGGTATTTGAATTTAGGGTAGGATAGTAGTGTTGATTCTATTATCCATGTTCTAATGTAATTTTCCTTACCATACAAATAGTAAAATTTGAAAAAAAATCAATGTGTATGGGTCAGCCTAAGAATGTCGTTAACCCTTTTGTGAGGATTATTTCAAAATAGCTAGTATAAATATAAGTTAAAGTCAATTCATTTGGATATCTATAAATGACCAAGATTGACCTCTCAGGCTTAGACATAATACTAAATTTCAAATTACACAACTAAGATATTATTCCCAATTCATTCCTATGTTCATATCATTCATAAGAGTAGTCATATTATAGGTCTAAAACACTCAAAAGATAGTCCATGAGCCATATTTGTCAAGTTACAAGCTTTATCACTATATACATCTTCATATAGTATATTTCACCCTTTTACATACACATTCCCACTAATAGAGTATAACTACATAAGTATAATTCTCTCATTGGAATATTAGCTATGTAGATGTGCTCATTGATAAAGGGGTTTTTTAGGTTAACTTGATACTGTGAGCCCACTAACCTATTTTTAGCAAGGTAACCTAACCTAACATGTAGATCTAGGGTTTGACTTATAAGCAATGATACAAAGTCTTCACATGATATATAGATATATCAAATGAAAGGTGACAAAAGAACCCATAAATACCTAGGTGATCACATCTTGATATAGAGAACATGTCATACATGATAATTTTATCAAGATTTAGACAATAACATGGATGCAACTGTCAATAAGTTGACACAAGTGTTCAAGTAGCTATAAATAATATTTCCATAATTTGATGACTAGTTCTTGAACATTAGATAGCCTATTTATACCCTTGCACATCTGAAATTAGTTTGTGCATCATTTCATAAGCTAAGTATTATTTCTTCTTTGTGATTAGAAAATCAAAACATTGCTTAGCATTATATGTTATATATCTATTATTTTCATAATTCCTCACTGATATAGAATATAATAAACTAAATTATTTAATTGGCATGATCTTAGGAATCAATTATCTCAATCTTAAATATCATATTCCTCCTAATCCTAATAATTTTTTTAAAATGGTTAAATATTTGATGAACCCAAAATTTGATTATTCCCTACAAATATTATCTTGTTCTAGGTTTTTTATCCTCCTAAGGTATTTACTTGTTATTTTTATTTAGATATGCTATATTTTTGCCATGTTACCTAGGCATATCCCTAGATTAGGTGGTATTTCTATTGAATATCTTGAGTTACCCCTTGGTCCACCTAAAATGTATCAAGCTAATACCATGTCAAATTCTCCTAATAATGAGAGTGGAAATAATTATAATAAGCCACATAATAAAATGGTTCTTATAAAGATTATTTCTTATCATGAGGATAATTAAAATGACCAAGTTGATCCAGAACAAGTTAAATATATTAAATTATTTTGAGAGTGTATTCATGCAACTCATGAAGATATCTATAAAATTTTACCTACCATATTATCAACTCAAACAGTTAAAATCATTAAATAAAATCCATGTACATCTATTAACCATGTTATTAGAGCTATGGGACATCCCTGTATTCATATCTCTCTTTCCTTGAGCACTACATTTCATACTACATCTATTTGGGGCATGAGATATGTTTTCAAACCATTTTTCCTTGAAATTCAATCCATTATTTTTACATCCTCCATTGGAATCATTAGTACTTCAACCCAATTACCAATTTTAATGCCTATTTCAACACAAGTTTTTGCATCCCCTTTGATGACTTCCCAAACTTTAAACCTTAGTTGTCCAAATGTGAAATATCTTGTACAATATATAAAACATTTTTACTCTAAGTTTACCAACATTGAGCACAATTCTATGAAATCACCCCATGTTATTGATTTACAAGATGTATTGTATAACTCTCTTACATCTGAGATATATTTGTACCCTTTTACAACTAGTTTTGTTGCACCCAAGTTCACACTTTATGATGGCAAGGGTGATCCTGAGAAACATATTCAATCCTTTTATGTGGCATCCCTTAATTATGTTTCTAAAGAAAAAAATTTAATCAAACTATTTCCAAGAATATTAAAGGACTATGCTTTGAGATGGTTCTATGTTCTACCAATACAATCAATAAGAGCATTCAAACCCCTAGCTAAATAATTTTTAGCACATTTTTCAATCAAAATTTCTAAAAATTTATCATATGAAAAAATTTCTAAGATCAAACACGAAACTATTGAACAAATTAATGAATATGTCTTGAGATATAAGATAATGTAGCTAAGATTATCTTATATCATATGATATATCAAACAAGGAACTATTGAAATAAGATAGATAAATTAAACTTATTTCATTGAAAAATATTAAGTATGTAGCTACCACACCATCTACATCCACTAACAAGTTTCATATCAAACCAAGTAACAATATAAAACCTATATAGGCTAAAAAAGACACAAATACCATTTTTAATTTAATGTATCAATAAAATAATAGGCTCATATTATCCAAGGCACCTAAAGATAATTTACATGATTATGCAGTCTTTAGCTTTATTACTTCTAAAGTTGGTAGAGTGTCATCTCATTTCTCTCCCTCCTCCCATGGTGGTTGATACGAGTTAACCTTTACCAAAAGGATATGATTCCAATGTCTATTGTAAATATAACCAATGTTTGGGGCATTATATGAACATATTTTATAAACTAAAACACAAGACCTTATTAATAGTGATCAACTTACATTTTAAGATTATCTAACAAATTCAAGATCACAAATAAAATATATTCAATGATCCATTGCAATATCATTCTATTATAGATTCATAAGGTAAAATAGTATATCACACACATCCTCCTCCCTCACATTATGGTCACCCATTATATGGTATTATCAGTAAATTATACATGAGACATCTCATATGGTTCTAAGACCTATTTCATTCAATTATAACGAGATTGTGGATGATGACTCAGATCTTCATTCCTTATTTATCAGGCATTTATTGATCATCATCATATATATAATGTAATGATTGAAAATGGTTCTAGTGATAATGTATACACCATGGCATTACTCACACATTTGGGATACACACATGATGACTTATTCCCTTCAACTAAAATGATAAAATCATTTAATGTGAATCTATAACAAGTTTTTGGTGATATTGATTTACTTCTTCAAGTTCATCTAGTAAATGTGACCATTAATTTTTTAATTATACCACATGTAGGAGTATTTGTTATGTTATGTAGACATCCTTGGATACATAAATTCCATGCTATACCATCCATAGTGCATGTTTATCTTAAGTTTATTTGTGTCAATAGGGTAATTATAGGTTTTTTAATTTCATATGAACACCCTTTATAATCAGAAAAGTTTGTTCTATGATAGTTGATTATAAAAAATACTAAAGCTAATAATTTGATAAAATTTAAGAAATAGTAAATACAATTTCCTATTTTCTCCATGCTTGAGAGGCCTTTACAACATAAATCTATAGTGGACTCTTCAATATCCTCATCCACACTTTCATGGCCTAGTCATTTACCTACATCTGAACACCATGTTTAAAAATGGGTATAAAAACCCACAGTTACATTGAGGAAATTATAGAACGCAAAATAATGGGTTTCACAAACCCCTACACCTTATATTAATACTTCAAAACTACAACATTATATGAAACATACACATGGCATCATAGATTCTACATATTCAGATTTGGAACATATACATGATCCTTAGTATCATGACCAAAATATTATACCATATTAAGAGTATAAAATACCTCATGATTAATCCTTTAGATGGGATTAATAAGATAAAAATATCTTTCCAAGCATTCCATAAATTTAAAAAAATAAAATAAAATTCAAATTTCTACAAAAAATACAAAATACAAAAACATTCAAATAATTCAAAAACACCAAAAATATTTTTCATTTCATATGTTTACTATATTTTTAATATGTTGTTTACTTTATGTTAGTACCTATTATATCATTACTCTACACACATATGTTTCACTAGTACTTGAGTGTGATACATGCATACATTAGACCCATGATATCTCAAGCATGCAGATGTCAGACCTTTCCTCTGCCAACATGATACACTACATTGGGAGCATATTGATTATATATGATCATGATTGACATAGGTTATATTATTTTATGATCATTTTCAATTATCTTACTAAGATTATATATTATACATTCCTATACTCATGTTTCTATTTTACACAATGTATTTGATATGTTATTCTACAAGACATTTTTATAGCGTGTGTATATAGGGACTAGTATCACATGATTATAATAGTTTCATATGTCTCATTTATTCATCTATTTACATTAGCTTACTTGATTTTAATTATTGTGTGCTTCTTTTTATTACATGTAGAACATGTGAACATATGCCTTTGATTATTGGCCATAGTACCCTGAGTGTTACTTTTCTGTTTGGTGTGTGGATATTTTCACATGTCTTCCAATTGAGTGTGTGGAATTTGAACATGCCCCTTCTTTTTGGTCTTTTTGGACCCCTCTTTATGTAACATTTGATTACTCTTGTATGTGTGTTAATTTTTTATTGAGTTTGTTATCTTTTAGACATTGTTATGATTCATATCATGTATATTAGGTATTTTATGTATGCATATTATGAGATTAATTGATATATATACTTAGACATGACACTACTATAGGATTATTTACTACATGATTCACATAGATACACCATAGTTTTCTTATCCTTTTGAGATGAGGTTATTATCACTTTTTAAATCCCCTAACTTTAAAATGGGTGGAATATCATTAGGAGAATGTCATAGAAGACATGAATCCACATACATATAGTTGACAAAATGGGAAATTTTTGATTCATTTTACACATTTTACATGATTTAGATATACATTTTGGATAAAATTCTAAGCATTTGGCATAGATTTGGGATAAATATTTTCATAATTATGATACATATTATATACATGTTATAGAGTAGAGGTTACATTTTTATAGATACTTCAACTTGAGACATATTGAGGTGTTCATGCACCAAATTACATATACACTTTCAGTTCATACACATATTTTTGTAATAACCTTACCAAAATGCACCTTTTGAGATTTTGCTTACTATAATAGTTGGCTATTATTTATTAGTGTGATATAGATTATGATCCCTTAACATAATTGGCACTGTGATTCTATTTTTTATATTGATATGGTTACACCATTTGACTCAAGCTAGATTAGCTAAATTGGATAGATTTTTTAGATTGGTTATACTTGATTTGTGTGATTGATTTTTTGTGCTTATAATGGACTTGGAAAAAATCATACTTATAGAACATTGTGGACATTATCACCCTCTAATTCCCATATTCAAATATCCAAGCTTCATTTTTGAACCTCTCTCCCATGATTTAGTTAATAATCATCTCTACCAAGTCAAACTACCAAAGGGAAGCACGGTTTCATCAACACACATGTATACTACTTTATTATTCTCTTTATTTCAAGTATGTTTAAAATTATTAAATTTAAAATTATATGTACTAATTACACATGTAACATGATATTGGCTTTAGTTCATTCACATACAACAAATTTAAGTGGGCTCAAGCAAAGACAAGGTGTGTTATACACACCATGGTACACTTTATTTTCTTTAACCTAGTAATTTCATCATTTTGCATCACTAGATTAAATGTGGATGGGGGGCAATGTAGATGCTTAAATCTAGATTTATATGTTAAACTAGTATTTACACTTGATAAATATATATTAAGGATCAACCCTTTAATTTAATCTTATTCATAGCCAAAATACTTGCACTTTCCACCTTACAAGGTCTAATTACTTATTTATTAGTCCAACACTAATTATTCTGATTATCTAGATCGCCTATAACCACAAATGCCTAAAATATGATATGTATCTTTCACTATCAATTACACAACCTTAATAGCTTTCCTCTATCTTGGATAGTTGTGTTCAGGGTAGGATATTAGTGTTGACATTATTGTTCCATCTCAAATGCAAGTGTATTTACCCTATAAACACTCAAATTTGAAAATATTTTGATGTCTATAGGTTGGCATAAGAATGTCATCAACCCTTATATGAGGATTGTTTCAAAATATCTAGTATAAATTCAAGTCAAAGCCAATTCATTTGGATATATATCAATGGCCAAGAATGAACTCTCAAGATTAAACATAATAATTAATTTCAAAGTTCACAACTAATATATTCTACCATATTCATTCATAATTTCATATCAATCATAGGAGCAATCATACTACAATTCTGAAGCACTTTAAAGATAACCCATAAGCCATATTTGTCAACTTACAAGATACATCATTTTATGCATCTTCATGTAGTATATTTAACCCTTGTGCACACACATTCCTACACATGTGGGTGAACTACATAAGTCTAAAAACCTCCTTGGAGTATTGGATATGTAGATACTATTAATTGATAGAGGTTTTTTTAAGGTCCGATTGACATTGTGAGCCCACTAACCCATTTTTGGCAAAGTAACCTAACCTAAGGTGGAAAACTAGGGTTTTAGATATAAAAAATGATACAAATCCTACACATGAGATCCATATAAATCAATTAAAAATGACATAAAACTCATAAATACCTAGGTGGTCACATCTTCATATAATAAACATGGCATATATGATAGTTGTGTTAAAATTTAGACAGTAGCATCAATGTAAGCCTCTAAGTAGCTAGAAATAATATTTCCATAATATGATAATTGGTTCTTGAAAATTAGACATCTTTTTTCCACACTTTCACATCTCAGATCTTTATGTGCATGTTGTATGAGCATAACATTATTTCTTGTTCATGATTACACAATCAAAATATTGTTTGTCATTGTACTTTCTATATTTACTATTTTTTTAATTCATCACTAAAATAGAATATCATAAACTAAATTATTAATTGGCCTACTCTTAGAAATAATATATCTCACTCTTGAATATCCTATTTCTCCTAACACTAATAATTTTCCAAAAAAGGCTTAAACACTAAGAAATATTTGTTACTAACTTTTTCAATAAATAAATAGGAAAATAACCCAATATAGACATGTTTATTGTAAAAATACCTAAGTTGAAATTGGGAGGGTTGTCATAGG
>JARHVA010005166.1:1247500-1292470 GCA_037957365.1 Torreya grandis | reverse complement strand
AAACTAAAAATACCCCAACTTGATCAAGGTGAGCCCAAATAAAGGTAATGGTGGTAATTATTATAGATCATCCTTAGTAAGCTAACTCCTTTACTATAATGACCATTGTAACTCTATTAAAAAAAGATAGCATAAAAATAATGGAAGAAATAAGAGGATAATATAGGGTAACACAATCCCAAGAAAGGAAGTAACTAACTATGGTTGGTTAGTCTACTAATATCAAAGAGCAGGCTGTTGATCTATTGACTTCTTCAAAATTATGTATTATAACACAAAAATGACTGAAGATATAATTATAAAATAAATTAAGATATGATATGGATATATGTAAGCTTTAAAAATCCCATATCCAATAAAAAATTGTATCTAAAATTCATTTAAAACTTAAATACTTGTAGAGCAAGTAAGGAGGTTGTAAGGATGAGTTTAACTATTATTTAACTAAAAATTAAACTTGAGAGGAACAAAATTTATTAAAAACAAGAGTGGGAGTTAGTTGATATATCATGAAGGAGAACATAAATAAAATCAAGGAAGAAACATGAATAAACCATGAAAAATGCTTGAGAACTCAAGTCTCATATGCCAAAAATGAAAATGGATAAACTATGATGAAAATATCATATTTTAAAAGTGATAGATACATAAGCACCATAAAAAGAAAATGAAATCACCCTATACTATAATAATACCACAAAAAGTGACTACACAACTGCCACCTAAATTATGCATTTTTCATAGTGGTTTATGAAACCATTGTAGTGTAAGTATCATGAAGGAGGTGGTTCCACCCTCAAAAGGGGAAGTTTCATCACCAAAATTGGCGATTCCATCTTATTTGATGATAGATAAAATCAAGGCTTAAAAATACTCAAAATGATAAATTTAAAGGGTTTAAAGGCTAGAGAAGGTGGGGATAAAGAGAAAGTAAGAAATAAAATTCCAAAGAGGATGGCCTAAGTATATTTTAGAGATCATTATGTCACCATTAGATATTTCAAAAATGTTGTAGCATGTTATTTTTGGGTATGTATTATACCTAAAGTCATGTGGCTTTCCTAATTTTTTTACACATAATTTATTCCTTCATGATGTTATATTTCAACATCATGTATTTATCTCTCTTTTCCCTTGGTATTTTATCCCCCTACTATTTCATATTTATCCCCTACTCTCGTATCCCTATTTTCTTCTCTAGACCAAAGTTCATAAAATCCTTCAACTCTAAAGTGTCTATTTCCTTTACCAACTCTTTTTCAATTTTTAACTCACCCTCATCCCCATATATAGGATCATTATCCATCAAAAATAATTTATGAAGGACCCATATGAATCTAATATTCCCCTATAATTATATGATATATAATTTAATGATCTATCTATTAGATATTATGTTGGTATTGTTGTTGTGGTTATGGTATCCTCCTAAGGGGTTATTGTTACAACATTGTCCTTTGTTTTTGTTAGTTAAGTCCTTACTACTTACCATGGTAAACATTCACCACCAAAGTCACCTACTCCACCATGGTAAACATGGTAAGTATCTATCAACACATTTTCCTCATCATCCATCACCTATGTTGAATTCCTCAACTCATATTCATCAATGTCAAATTTCATCTCTATTTTAGTTTCCGTACATTCCTTGCCTTGTGTATCTTTTTCTACTTTACTAAAGGATGTTATGTTATGTGGATTCTTAGTGTGCACAAATTTATTTATTTTAACTATGATGGGAATTACCTCATATTCATTAGAATTCACCACCAACTCAACCATTAGATGTTTCCATTTATGATTATATTTACTAGGTTATGTGTTACCCTTGGCTTATTGGGATTTAGGGCATATGAAATATGGAAACTATGGTAGTCTTTATCATTGACCACCATCTCAAAAATAATGGGGTTAATCATTGTTGAATGATCACCAAAATAATTATCTTCAATCTACACCACCTTATTAGGATATTTTTATAGTGCCTTAAGTAATAATATGTCGTCATCAATATTCTTAGTACTGACCTTCCTTTATAGCATGTCTTGCACTCTCTTTAATACACTTTAAAAATAGTGTGTTGAAACACAATTTATAAATTTTTTTCCATCCTAAAATATTACTATCTACTAAAATATTTGTGAGGGAATGGTACCTCATGATCAATAATTCAACATAGTTACCATAGGCTTCTAGCAGCTCCCCCCAAAAAAAAATATTCCCACTCATCTCCAAATGCTACCATTATGTTGTCATACCATCTATCCATATTAATCTTGTATGATTAATTATATGGTTTAAATAATATTTGATGATTATATATTTTATCTAGATATTCATTCAATAATTATAGAACCACACTCTATCATCGTATCCATCCATAATGCCAATTTCATCAAGTACTAATAAAATTGGAATCACGCCCCACATGAATGTGTCAATATTTTGTATTATTCTATTGGCACTTTTAATAATTTAATCACAAATGAATTTTATGATGTTAAATTATATGTTTTTTATTCCCATTCAATGTGTGATGTATATGTATTGCTTTTGATGTTATCCCAATATTTGGTAGTGCACAACTTGTTACTGACTAGGTTGATTTCCATACACATGGATATGTCATATAGGTATTTGATGGGGAAGGTGATTTATCCATATTATGATTTAGAATTTTGGATAATTTTTCAACCTCATTATTATATTACAATACATGTTTGATGTCTTTACAAGGGAAAATAAAACTTGTATATTTTCTCACATGTTGAGGTAATATTTTCATACAGTGCTCTATGAAATATGATCTATTCTCATTCACGATCGAGAGGAGAAATTAAAATATATTATCATGATTAAATAAATAATGTATTTATAATAAATTCAAAAATACTATATTCTCTAAATTAATTTTGACTCACATGTTAGACTTTATCATTCTATTTTTTCCTAATTTATCACTTTCCATAATGCATTATCTTTCAGGTTCAAATCATTTTTTTGACATTTTATGATTATAGTTTTATATTTTGCATTGGTACACTTTGGAGGTTTATACCTTGTTACATAAAAGTAATTTGGGGTGTATTCACTGAAATTTTATTGCTCTATTTAACGTAACTAATATTCCTATTAGTCGACACTAATCCCACTTAATCTCCCTTTCTAACTATTTGTCTAATATCCCCCTTCTATTATTTTTCATCTACTAAACTTATTCATCCCCAAGAATCAATTAATTTATCCTTAATCCATATTATTCTATCCTAATTCCCACTTACCTATTATTTAGGAATTTTAAATTCCCATAACCCACCTACTAAGCCTATTCCTAGGCTCTTATACACCCCTAGTCCCTAACCTCCTACCTAATCCCTATCTTATCCCCATACAATCATCATTAACTACTAAAAAATATTATATAATCATCCAAATCTAAAACCTTATTTATTCTCACCCCTCCTCTCTAGAATCTTCTAAATCTATAGGTTTACAAGGAATTTTAAATTCCTTGGATGATCCCCAACCCTTGATCTCTTACAACCAACTTCAAATATCCACCATTGATCCCTCCCTCCAAAATATATTAGTCATCTCCAAGATTCATAAAAAATTCATGTCAAACTAATCAATAATCTTAGGAGTTCATAATCAAGCATCCATCATCCTTGATCAAGCATCCATGTAAAAATGTTGAGTCTAAGGTAATCCATATCTCAATCTCTTTATTTTGCATCAATTTGATCATGGTTTAAAGCATATATATTTATGATTTAAGTGCATGTTTTAATGGTGTTTTCATATAATTGCATTTAATCTTAATGTCTCTAGACGTTACCTAATAGTTGTATATTTAATCTTAATGGCTCTAGTCATAGTTTTAATCTTGAGAATCATGATTTTATGCTAATCACCTATCTAATCACTAATGGTTTTATCTAACCATGTAGGTTTTCCATTTTTGAGAATACCACTAATAAAAAATTATGACTTTGTCAAGATAGTTATGATTTTGTATATAAACTTGTGATTTTTCCTAAACTGCTAACAATCTATTTTACAGGTTTGTATCTTTTGAAAAAATCATGACTTCAAAAGTCATGACTTTATTTTGGTAATCATGACCTTGAACTATGGATTTGTGATGTTGTATTCCCAAATAAAAAAACTAATCATCATGATTTAACTTTTGATGTGCAATCTTCATTTTGACTCTATCTATTTTGCAAGGAGACAATATTCATCAAAAGCATCATACATCCCCTCCTTACATATTGTCTAGGACACTTGGGTCTGAAAATAATTTTTGTGACTAACCATATTTTGATAACAAAGGTTTAATCTCTATATAGTTTGGTTTGTAGGACAACAAGAGGAAGGCAAAGGTAGGAGCACATCTGAAGACAAAACCAAACACAAGATCTAAACCTTTCCCCTATTTTTGACAACACAACAACTTTCAAAAAAATTAGACTCATGACTTTGCCTTAAGGAATAGAGGTATTATAGTCCTAATGGTGATTTTTTAATTTTTTCAATAATGAATCTTATTTTATCTACTGGTTATCATTTTGACCTCATAAGATAAATTTAGGGCAAATAATCTTGATGTGTAGAATCTTGTTTATTTTGGACATCTTAAATATCCATGTTTTAAAAGTTTTGGATACATCATAAACATTAGTTGTATTCCATCATAATCATCCATGCATAAAAACTTATGGCATCAAAAAAATTTGTATATAAGCATTATTAGGCCTTTTGAACCATTTAACATACCCGTATAGGCCTTTGTCTATGTCAAATATCTAAATTAGGAGGTTTTGTAGTTTATCACAAAACCATAACTCTTGATTCATATTTAAGCAAAATATATAGCCCAAAAACCATATCTCTTATTTCTCCTTTGTTAAATTCAAATATTTAAATGCAAATGATCATAGTTAAACCTTGAACACTATGCTAGCATCTTGTCTCCTCACTACTCAGATTAAACATGCATTATTTATTTTCTTTGAACTTGATGTATATTATGCCAATGCCCAAATTTTAAACTTATAAAATTTGACCTCATCTCATGTAATATTTCAATATTAACTCAATGTGTACCATTGATCTTTGCAGATCAACTAGGTCTTTATCATGTAACATGTATCATTTGATCAATTTGTATGAATATCTATTCATTTTTAGATCCTTATCCTTTACCTTTGCTCAATGTTAAACCTTGAACACTTGTCCTCATATCATTTTTTTCCTAACATCTTAGAATGAACATGCTCTATTGATCCTTTTGTAAGGAGCTTGATCTTTACTCAATTTAAGCATCAAACACTTTGCCATATTTGACTTACTACACATCATAGATCTATATGTATGAACTAATATGAACTATTGATCCTTAGAAGAATACTGATGTTTATCTCTGCTCATGGTTAAGCATTAAATACTTGGAACCATCTCAAAACATCCTAACATCTTGAAATAAACACAATCCATCAATGTTGATCAAAATTTACCTTGTGCAAATTTGACTATGGGAACCTTTTTAATCTATTTGTAAGGTCAACTTTGCACCTTCATATCATTTGCTTCACTTAAATGCATGATCTAAAATTTGGACCATGTGATCTCCTCACGTACGAGAATACAACCATGTGACAAAATAATCTTGAAACCTTTGCACATGTGATATATAACTCCATTAATCTACTCACTTAGATTTCTTTCTGCCATAGAGCCAACTATGTCAAGCATTGCCTAGAAGGCCAACTTTGCACATACACATATTTTGATGCACTTCATGTCGTGATCTAAAATTTATCAGAAAACAAATAGGAAAAAAATTGAAAAAACCCATATGATTATTTCCTCCTTTCACCTTCACATGTGTCAAATATACCATTACCAAACTACTTACTTAGCTCTTTCTTGCCTCATACAAATTTGGCCAAGTATGGGAAAACATTAATGAATTACCTGAGAGCCCAAATTTTCACTTTCATATATTTTATCTCACTTAATCACATGACCTAAGGCTAAGCACATAATATCTAGGAACAAATGTGATCATAAACATATGACCAAACCCCCTAACTCATCCACATATGGTAATGGTAACATTAGCAAACTGCCTACTTAGATTTTCTACCATTGGACTCAAAATGTCTAGATGAAAATTATAGACTAAAAAATGAATTTAATTCATGAAAAAAAGAAATAAAAACATATAAAAAATATTAGGGACCTATTACATATCCTCAAATCACCATACTCATCCCTGAACATCTCTAACCATGCCAAAGTAAAAGATCAACCAATCATACTTCAAGCATACTAGGACAAGCATATTGTACACTTTTCCATTGTCACTTAGACTATCAAGGAACTTTATCCACTCACTAGGACACCTTCATGACATCATATAAAATTATCTAACAATATTCCCCTTTGTCATTGATATCAATAACCATCATATAGTAATATACAGCTCATCTTCTTTCTCTCTCTTCAAGCACTCTCACAATGGAAAATTTCTCCCCCTTTGACACAATGATAAAGTGGGAATAATATGATAATAATGACCTAAAAATACCATCATTAATATAGTACCATCTTATAAATATGATACAACCTCCCCCTTACCTTGAGCCTACCTCTTTTTGCCTTGATAGCTTCTTCTTCCACATGCCAACACTCTCTTCAACCAAGCACTAAAACCAATGAATAAATAACACAAAAAACACTAAAATATAATAAAAATACCCAAGAAACATATTAGAGGGGCTCCCCCTAAGATATATGAGCCATTTCATCTCTTGATCATTTTTATATCTCTATACACCATGAAGGAACACCTCACAGGCTCACTAGCATTCTCTCTCAAGTTATCATAAGGACCATAAAAAAAAATCATGCCACTAAAAAAATATAAAAAATGATCTAAAAATAAAATGATAAATTTCCTTGAAACACACATATCTTTTTATTTTAGAGAAACTGAACAAGAGGCACTTATCTTCTTACTAGGCCTATCTAGTCTTCTTGTAGCCCTACCTAGAACTTGTAGAGCCCAAAAATTTTAGTAGACACATATTTAAGACTTTAAATTTAATATCTATATCAATCTCATATTACCCCTAAATAACACAAATTTTCATAACCTAGGTCATCTTATACAGCATACTTCCTTCACAAACTAGTTGGCCAATTAGGCCTCCATCATGATAAAAACTTGAATAACTTAAAATATCCAAACCTTAAGTTCTATATGAAGCTTGATTTTAAAACCCATTTGGATAATTAAACCTATTGAAAAATCCTCATATCTCAACTCATAAGGCAAACCACTTTTCTATCAAAGCCCAAAACCTTAGAATCTTAAAACAAACAAAGTCAACAAACCTCCTTCTAGTCAATGCCCTCCATTAAAACTTCTTGTACACCTAGAGAAAACCATCACACAATTTTAGACCAAAATGTGAGCCTCCATACCTTTGGTAACATATATTTACTATAACCCATTTTAGTCCTACATGCCCTTAAGCCAAAACTAATAAAATTGAGAGTACTAAAAAATCTTCAACTAGCACAAACAAGATCATCAAAACATAAAACTACCTAGAACACATCATAAATAAGTGCACAAACCTTTTTGAGAATTAAAATCTTATTAAAATTATATAAATCCCATTATCCTTCTAAAAACACCCATTTTGACCCTATAGACATTGCATACAAAGCAATACTTGCTTCTCCACTGAAAGAAGTCTCTTAAAAAACATAAACAGAGACACTCTACTTCAAAATGTCCTAGAATAATGTGAAACTAGGAGTTACCCACAAATCCTCATATTCCTTCTCCTCTTTAGTCATCTGATACTTATAGTTCTTCTTCTTCTTAGGCTTAAGATAAGCAACATGCTCAACCACTACAATATTCTCTTTCTCTTCTATAATTGGATCAATAATATATGGAGATAACATAGATTCATGGCATACCTTTTCATCTATAAGATCTTCCTTGTAGCTTGAAAACTCATCACTAGGTACTAAAAATTTATTTTATTTTAATGATACTTTTTGAATAATAGTAATATGTTCACTTGGATCCATACACACCTTAGAACTAGCTTCAACCAGCACCTTGGTCTTCTCCTTGAGCTTGGTCTCTTCATTCTCAACATGAGCAGACAATGAGACCTCTTGGAACTATTTAAATTTTGTAGCATTCTCCACAACAGAAAATAATTTACTTAGCCAGGAAAAATCCCACCATGACTTATACTTACCACCTTTGGTTTCCATTAGTTAACTTGCCCTCTTCCTTGCACTCTAAGAGCCCGATTGAACTTAATTTGAATTGTTGACATTTGCTTGAAGAATCTAATAATGTGGCCAATCTTATCACATATGTAGAAAAAAATACTCCTTGATGGAAACATATTTTGTCTTACCTTGTTTGGACAAAAACTTTTAATGTGTCCTATGTCATGAAAAATGAAACAACCTCCTCTTTTTGCAGAGAACTACTTTGTCTAACCTTAAGTGGATAATGGTTTGCAAAGTGTCCCATGTCAAGATAATTAAATCACTTAACTTTATTCAAACCTTTTTACTGATGACCCCCATCATAGTTCCATGCAAACTCATTTCTAAAAGTTCTCTTGCATTCTCTATATTTATGCCCAAATTGATTACATGTGTAATAGTAACCATTGAAACTTGCATACCTCATGTCATTTGGCTATCTGATTTGATTTGTCTTCATTCTACCAGTGCCTTCATTCTTCGTTTGATGATTTATCTTCAAATTATGATTGTCCTTTTTCACATTAGTCTTCATCTTGTCTTGAGTTACATTCTTTTTTTCTTCTTCATATCCAAGACCAATTATATCACTAGCATGCTTTTGACCATCAGAATATTGTCTAGATCACTTGAGCTCTTTTCAAATCTCAAAAATGAATTCACCTTACTTTTATACTTTTATAAATCATATTTTAAATACATAATCTCATAATCATACCTTGAGCATTCTTATTATTTGGATGTTAGACTTGCAGACATAGATTCCAACTTATAATTAAGAAACATGATAGCACCTTCATGCTCTCTAGAGTCTTTAACCAATCTTGCCTCAAACATACTAAATTGCTCCTCATAGTCCTTGAGTTTTGATTTCATCTTCTTGTTAATCTTATTCTCAATCTTCAGTTATTTAAGAGAATTTTTCAATACAGTCTCATAGTCCACCTCATCTTTGTCATCATCTAAATCACTCCAAGTAGACTCTTTCTTATGTGAACAACTTACTTCCTCAACCATTAAAAGGGATTCATTTTCAATAGGACCATCATATTCATGATCATAATCTAAGTCACTATCTTCACTCTCATTTGATGAGTTTTAATAATCTTTGGTATAGAGACTCTTCTTATTCTTGAAAGACTTATTCTTATTATTATACTTTCTAAATCTTTTTTCCCTGTATGTCTTCTTATCTTCATTTTGGCCTTTACCATGCTCTTATTCATCATTATTCTCATGATTATGAGGTCACTTATGATCAAAATATCCTATCTCTCCATAGTTAAAACATTTGAAGGGTAGTTTATGCTTATACTTCCCTAAGCCTGTGTTCAATTTCCTAGCAATCAAAGCAATTAGTTCATCCTCATCAATATTAGATATGTCATCCTATTTGGGTTTCTTGCCTTGGACCTTATTAATTGTCTTCATTTATATCTTGAATGTTTCTTCCTTATTTGGTGGTATATCATCATGTATTATCATCTCATAGGTAGTAAGGGTGCCATGCAATTGATCCATCTTCAACTCAGTATGATCATGACTTTCATCTATTGCAGATAATTTTCAATCAAACTTGAGAGATAGAGACCTTAATACCTTTTGAACTATAGTAGCCTCTTCAAGGTTATCTCCAAGACCTCTAATGATGTTTATAGTCTCATCAACTCTCTATATAAAGGATGCCATAAAATCTTCCTCCTTCATCTTGAGACTTTCAAATTACCTTTTATGAGCCTGCAACTTAGTAATATTGACCTTTGAATCTCCTTAAAAAATGATCTACATTTTGTTCTATATCTCTTTATAATATTTACAATAGATTACCTTGGTTAACTTATTTTATATAAGACCACAAGTAATGACATTCATTTACTTAGAGTTATTCTCAAATAACTTTTTGTTTGTAGCACTAAATGGAGGAGTATTAGGAGAAACATAACCATCCATAACAAATTTCCATACATCAAACCCTAGGGACATAATGTATGTCCTCATCCTTGCATTCCAAAAAGAATAATTATATCCATTTAATATCAGTGCTTGATTAGTAGAGAAACCTCCTTGATGACTACCCATATTGTACCTTAGATCACCTTCAAGCTGTCAAACCTTTACTAAAGGACATGCTCTGATACCAATTATTATAGGTAAAATCACTAAGTGAGGGGGTGAATCAGTGATCCCAAATAATCCAAATTCAATTTCAAACTTATTAAAACTCTTAATCAGTTACCATAAGCATTCATGAAGCATACACATCATTCATAGCAATGAACAAGAAAGATAATGAAAGATTAAGCACATAACACATGGCATATGTGGGAAACCCTCTTGGGGGAGAAAACCCACTAAACCTATAATTGGAATACTATCTTATAATAAAAAAAACTAATTTAGACCAACTACAATTAATCAAGGAACTACCATCCCTTATTTTATTGAGACCACAATCACATAAGGAGCTTATACACCTGTCTAATTGAGCTACCACAACAACTAGACATATATCAAGTTTCACACCCTTAGATGTTGAGCTACCACAACAACACCTATAAACAACACATCTCTTGAACATTGATTTAGTTATAATCTAATGGAGATACAAAGTATATCATCTCTCTTCAACTCTGTACACCCAATACATCGAAATCCACCTTTTGGATCCCCTTAGACCTCTTCAATCATCCTCAACCTATAATAGCATTATTTTGACATCAAAAACATGACCCATAGATCATACACATAGTCCTAAATCTGATCTTCTCATCAAATCATCTATTGGTCACTCTCCCTCTCTTTCAATCTATAACTCTCATATGCAAACCTCTTCTAAATCTCACAAGTCTATAAATCATCTCTATTGGTTTCACTATTTATAGAGCATTCTTAAACATCACTACCTTTTTTGGCCATTAGGAATGCCTTAACCCTTAAGTCATCTCTCACATAAAGACATGGCTCAAAATAATCGTCATAGGTTAGCCATAGAATCTATGGGTCACCCTTAAGAAGATACACCTATCTAATAGGCCCTTATAGCCCTTATAGGTCTCATGGAGACCTATTCACCCATTCACCACTTCATTGAGCAAAATAAGAACATAAGACCACTTTCAATTACATAGATCCACTCCACATGACCCCTTTGACATTATCAAATGATTAAAATCGTCATGGCACTCTTTTATGCAAGCTTAATCAATTCAAATAATGACATTATATACAGGAACACCATGAACAAACACACAGTCAACTTATTAAGCATTATTCATACTCAAGACTGATTGGTCAAACCTCTAAAGACCAATAAATAATCCATAAGGAGTCCACAACACTCTCCAATAGCTAAGACATCATGAAACATTGAAACGTCATCAACACAAGCTCAATTATCCTTATTGGGTCACTTATAGAACATGCACAAACACACAGTCAACTTTGAACCTCAATATCTTTAACTATACACACTTTCAGATCTTCAAGTCTATATTATCAAATGTGCTTTGGAGCCTCTATAAGTTTGATTTTTACACCATGAGAAAATTTTGCATAGATCAAAATATATATCCCAAAAACTAGAGCATTGGTTTTTCCTTTATTAAATTCAAATATTCAAATGCAAATGGTCATAGTTAAACCTCAAACACCATGTTATCATCTTGTGTCCTTATTTCTCATATTAAACATGCACCATTGATATTATTTAAACTTTAATGTCTATCTTATCAATTCCCAAACATTAAAACTTCTAAAAATTGACCTCATCTCATGTAATCTTATAATATTGATTCAACATGCACTATCAATTTTTACGGATCAGCCAAGTTTTTATCATATAGTGTGCACTATTCAATTAATCTATATGAACACCTACTCGTCATTAGATCCTTATCCTTTACTTATGATCAATGTTAAACCTCAAACACTTTCCCTCATCTTATTTATTCTTGACATCTTGTAATGAACATGATCCATCGATCCTTTTGAAATGATCTTGATCTTTACTCAGTTTAAGCATCAAACACTTTGACTGATTTGACTTACTAGCATTGTATATCTATATGTATGAACTCCCATAATTTGTTGATCCTTAGAAGAATTTGGATATTTATCTCTACTCAATGTTAATCATCAAACACTTGTTACCATATCATAGCATCCTGACATCTTGGAATAAATGCACTCTATTTATGTTGCTAAAATTTTACCTTGTGCAAATTTGACTAAGTATGGAAACCCTTGAAATCTATCTTTAAGGTTAACTTTACACCTTCATATCTTTTATTCACTCAAATGCATGATCTAAAATTTAGACCATATGATCTCCTCACATAAGATAATTGAACCATGTGAAAAACTACTCCTAAAACCTTTACACATTTGATATATAACTCTATTACTCTACTCACTCAAAAAAAAATTGCCACAAAGCCAACTATGTCAAGAACTTCCTAGAAGGCTAACTTTGCACATGCATATCTTTTGATGCACTTCATCTCATGATCTAAAATTTAGTGAAAAATAACTAGGCACAAAATAAAATAAACCTATGTGATCATTTTCTCCTTACACCTTCACACATGTGAAATATTCCATCACCAAACTACTTACTCAGCGCTTTCTTTCCTCATACAAATTTGGCTAAGTATGGGAAAACATTGACAAACTATTTGGGAGCCCAACTTTTCACCTGCATATATTTTATCATACTTAGTCACATGACCTAAGATTTAATACATAAGATCTAGGAATGAATTTTATCACAACCATATGACCAACTCCCCTGTCTCATCAACATGTGGTAATGGTGATCTCAACAAACTACCTACTCAAATTTTCTACCATTGGACCCAAAATGTCTAGAAGAAAACTATGGACTACCAGATGAATTCTACTCATACACACAAGCACTCAAAGCATAAAAACACATTAAGAACCTCTTTTACATCCTCAAATCACCATACTCATCTTGGACATCTCTAACCATGCTAAAATAGAATATTAACCAATCATACTTCAAGAATACTAAGACACACATATTACACACTTTGTCATTGTCACTTAGATTATCAAGGCACTTCATCCACTCACTAAGACATCTTCATGAAATCACCATGACATCATAGACAATTCTCCAAAAAATAGCTTGGTCCTTCCAACCTATTTTGTTTAATAACCCATCCCTAATCCTTAGCCTAATTTCATCATCCATCACTCTTCATCCATCACCATGAAGCTAGACCCCACTTTCATAGACCAATACATAGCTTCCAACAAGGATAATGTCCTCTTGCAGCTTATCCTAATAGGTGTACCAATTACCAAAGGTGTTTATCCCATTCAACTCATTACACCTCCCATCTAATCCCCCTCATGTTAATCCCATACCAATCTTCCATCCACTAGTCATAAACAATCATCTACCCCTTCCCATACTAGTAAAAGGAATCCAATCTTGGCCACCTCTCCTACTTCCAGTCCATCTACCCAATCATTTCAACAACCATCTAATCCAAAGTCCAATACTTCTAAATCTAAATCACAAAGTGAAGTCGGCCATTATGATCTCCTTCTTATATCCTTGGAAGCTCTTTTAAAATAATTAGTCATTGCCAACATGATGGTATATTTACCTATCTAACATCTTGATCCTACTAAGCCTACACCTTCCTAGTATAAAGCTAATCAATATTATACATATCATTGAACCTAAGGGCATACCATTAATTGATGTTAACCTTTTCAAGACTATGTCCAAGACATCAATGATTGTGGTGATATAGTAATTGAGGATGAACTAGATGCATCCATACCACTATGTGAATAAGAAAAGGAATGCCAAGATTCTATTCATAACCATGATCAAGACCTTCCCTTTTCAAGCCAAGGTCAAGACACCATTCCCATTTTTGATAAATCCTCCATCAGAACCAAGTCTATTCCCCATGATCCTAGTCTCCCCATCTTTCATGAGTCCTTCCATGGGCCTATCATTGTCAAACCCATCATTCATCCATCATCTCCCTCTCACCGATCATATAAAAAAATCTTGATGAGAGGTCAATTGTAGATAATAAATCCTCTACTATCAACATTACATCTCATATAGTAGATTCAGCATCAGAGCCAACACAAGTATTATCTACATCAAGATCATGTGCAATACCAATATCTAAATCATATCCCTTATTAAAAACATTATCCCTCATCAATGTTGATAATTCTTATCTTCTTGAAAAAGCCTCTAATCTAAGTACCTCCAATCTACCACCAAACATACCTTTGGATCCTAATCAATAAAATGAATTCATAATAAAATTATTACAAGATTTATCTATTAAAGATAATCAGAGTGAATCTGATCCTACTTTATATCCATATACTCCAACTAATCCTCATGATCCTTTTGTTGATCTTGAGGATATTTTCTCTAATGTCAAAATTTGGTCTCTTAGGAACCCCTATGAGGACTATGCTTCCCCATCACCACTCATTGACCTCATCATGCCCTCACCACCACCTTCATCCATTATGGACCCTATTCTTCCCATCTATGACCATTTATTCACCTCCCTCCATAAGGATAAAAAAACATACATCATTGGACCCTTCTTTAAGTAATATAATGTGTGCCAAAAGTACAAAGGTCTAAGATTACATTCCAAAAGTCATAAATTATAATCAAGTTATCCTTGATCTTAGAAGTCAAAATCAATAAGATTCTAATAATCAACCTAACCTAAATATGTCTTTCCCTATTGAATCCCAATATTAGGTACTAGAGTGATGTCAAAGTCAAAATCATCATTTATCAAGTTAAAAATCAATCTCCCCTGGTGAAGCCCAAAAACAAGCACTAGGGGGTAGTCAAAGTCAAATCCAGTCTCAAAATCAAAATAATATCCAAATTAGAATCTAAATGGTTAATAATCCATAAAATAATTAGATCAAATATGAATCCCAAATGCAAAGTGTCTTGGATCTTTGACAGTGTTTTATCAATTAGCACCAATTAAATGAAGCATGTCCCACATCTTCAATGATGTATGTGAATACCAATCCTAATCCTCCATTACCCATCATACCATCCTATCTTGATCATATCATCCATCAAAATCAAGCTCTAATTGAATCCATACTTCACATCACCTCCCCAGGCAGCATTGTCTCTCCTAGGGGTAATAAAGACATCTATTCTAGACATCTAGAGGGATCTCTATCAAGCATTACCAAAGGTCACACAGACCTCAATACATCCAAAAAAAACAACATGATCCCAACATCACACATACCTAAATTGGGTGTTGGTTTGAGATCACCATAATTCCTATATTCTTACATCTCATCCCCATATCCAATATATTGAGATGCCTTTCTAAAAATTCAAAAAAAGATCATTCGTCAAATGGTGAAAACTAATTTTCTAGTGCCTTGGGAAAGTACCATGATGAAAACTAGTTTTTGACATCATGGTAGAATAATCCATTATCTGCATTATACCTTAACACTTAGGGGTAAAATCCATCCATTTCATATCATTTGTCAATCCCATTCATCTACCCATATTGGTTCCATCCCCTATCTACCTTGTCTATATCACCCATCTTATCCATTTTCCATCACCTCCATCCATTATCCCTATCCATCATCTACCATCATATCATGCATCATAACACTCCTTGCATCCCTTATCTTGACCTTCATAAGGAAATAGAAGGTGTCTTAGGAAATATTTTGAAATCATCTTGGCATATCCTCCAATGAGCATTCAAGAAACTACACATTTGGTTCATTCATGATGTGGTCATTAGAAATCCCTAGTCCCTCCCTCCTTAGTCCCCATCCCCTTTTCGACCTCACCCTCATCCTCTTGTCACTCATACATAATTCCATCCATATTTGTCTTGGTTTCTAGGCTTGGTATTACCTTTGCTATTAACCCCATTTGTATAGTGTACAGACATATCCCAAATATCCCTAAAAATTGAAATATGTCAAAAACCCTAAAAAATCGTAAAACTTGAAAAAAATTAAAAATAGTCCATGGTGTCTTGTCTTATGCCCAATTCCCTAGCTGTATCCATATCCATACATTTCATATATTCCCATATTTGAATACCACATTTATTCTTGGAACTGAATTAGAATGGTTACCCATCTCTCCATCTCTTCAATCTCATCCTTTTGAATAAGTATTATTAACATGCATCACCTTGTCACATAATTTAAACTAGCACCCATAATTTCCCTACCAATGCCTCTTCACACCTAGCACCCATCACATCACCTATTTGCTAGTGTGAAAGGTACTTGATCCCATCACTGTCTTTATAATTTCCTCTTCATACCTATCACCCATACAATCACTATTTTGCTAGTATGAAAGGTATTTGTTCCCATCATCTCCTAGTCTCCTTACTAGATTAAACTCTTGCAAGCCTTATATTTTGGTAATTTTTGGTCATCAATTTTCTAAACCACCTCCCTTGGCCACTTTTTGATTCAATTTCAAGACCAAATCAATATTCAAATACCTTATCATGTCACCCATCTTTCCATCCTAAACTAAGGACAACACCTCATCCTAATCATAATCATGATTATCCTATCTAACTCCAAGTACCCAATCATCATCATAACCAACTTAGTCCAATCACTCATCCCATAAAGAGACAAGACATTAGGACACTGGATGTAGATACTTATGTGTGTTACTTGTTCATTTTTTTGTCTTGTTTGTATGTCTTTTATCATGTATCTATCTTGTTTGCCTTATGTTTGTTTTACATCATGTCTATTTATTTATTAGGAAATGAAAAAAGATGTTATGAGGGCACCAAAAGTGCCCTCAAGGATGCAAAGTTTGCTAATTACCCATGTACTTTGGCACCACATCCTCTTGGTCATGTCTATATCATGGGGTATATTACCAAGTACCATATTTAATGGATTACTTAGACTATGATGAGCCTTGTGTCAACTATGATGGCTCAATCATCTACACCTTCATCATTCATCTAATCATCCTTATTTCCTATCATGAATATAATACTCTCAAATCATTTGACTAACATCTAATCTTTTATCCTCTTATCACTCATCATCATCATCATCTTCATCCTCTAATCAATCATTGCCATTTATCCTCTAGTTATAACTACATCAGCCTAAGGTCTTTTCAGACTATGTAGGTAACACTTGGCCACTTTTCAGTACCCAAGGATAGCTTGGCCACTATATCCTATATATCTCCCTTGCATGTGTCCTTGATATGTGAATAATCATTAATAACATTAGGTCTCATTGATCTGATGCAATGCAGTCTAATTATTCTCCCCTATCTTTTGGTCACTTGATCATATCATTTATTCTCTGTCATCAACTACATCATATTTATTGATTTATATTTGAGATACACCCATAATAAATCTTATTAAATCATAATTTTATATTGGCCTATAGCTCTCCCTTACATGTGTCCTTGCTTGGGATATGTCTAAAGTTTGTAGCTTTTTAATCCTATCATCATTATGTTACTATTGATTGCCCCTTAGGATGTGTCAAAAACCATGATACCAATTATATTTACTTCATTTGAATGTGTATTTTACAATGGCATCATCAAATTTTAGCTCACTACTCAGGTCAATCATCTTCTTCACCATATATCTTGCATCTCACACCCCACCCATTATCTCTTCTTTCGAGTGGCCATCCATCTCATTCTTCCTCACATGTCCCCTCAAGGGGGCATCATATCCCCTAAAATTCATCCATGAAATGTTTTTTATTAAAAATACCAGTAATCCCTCTACTTATCTCCACTCCTAATTCCATTTCAAAAAGGGGGAAAATGTATGTACCTAGTTTTGCTCACTCTATTTAACGTCATTGATATTCCTATTACTTGACACTAATTCTGCTTAATCTAATTTATCCCCTTCTAGATATTTGTATAATATCTCCCTTATATTATTATTCATGTATTAACCTTATATATTCCCACCAATAAATTAATTTATCCTTAATCCCTATTATCCTACCCTAATCTCACTTACCTATTATTTGGAAATTCTAAATTCCCATGACCCACCTACCTACCTATTAACCCTATTCCAAGGTTATCTTACACCCCTAGTCCCTAGCCACATTCCTAATCCCTATATAATCCCAATATAATCATCATTAACCCCTCCTCTCTAGAAGCCTCTAAATCTAGAGGCTTCCAAGGAATTTTAAATTCCTTGGATAATCCCTAACCCTTGATCTCCTAAAACCAAATTCAAATATCCACCATTTATCCCTCCCTAAAAAATATATTATTCATAACCAAGCTTCATAAAAAATCCATGTCAAATTAATCAACAATCTTAAGAGATCATAATCAAGCATCCATCATCCTTGATCAAGCATCCATTGCAAAATGTTGAGTCTAAGGTGATCCATATCTCAATATCTTTATTTTACATCCATTTGATCATGGTTTAGAGAATTTAGATTTAGGATTTAAGTGTATGATTGAATGGTGTGCTCATATAATTGCATTTAATCTTAATGGCTCTAGAATTTACCTAGTAGTTGGATATTTGAGTGATTAAATTATGTAGTTTAATCCATAGAGCTCAAATATCATCTACATGGGGAATTACATTTATATTATCTCCATTAGTACCTCTTCACTTATTCCTTATTTTGGGTGATGTTTTGTGCTTATGTCCTTTATCTTAAACCCTTGGCCAATCAATTCTTCCATATCCCTCAATTTTTACTTCAGCTTTGGGCTTTAGTAAGATTTAATGGTGGATACTATTTATACAAACCCTAATCTATTTGAATTTAGACTTCCTATGCAATCCTTACTTTAAATTAATTTAAAATTTAATTATAGTCCTATGTTAACTCAAATTATTATCTAAAATTCACTCCAAACCTACAATTTCCTTGTAATTTGATGTGCCCTAGGGTTTTATTGTGATTTATATTTATGGCCCATTTGAATTATTAAAAATGAAAAATATTTAAAATGATATTTAAGGGTTAGTTTATATTTTTCATTAATTTTATAGTTCCCTAATAATTTGTATCATTCATTTTGATCCATCATCATTGGAATTTCCATGCCTCCATCTTATCTCATAGTGACTATTCAACCCCAATTGGCTTATATAAGAACACACTTTTTAGGATAGAATGGTGTAAACTATGCACATATTTAAAAGATAACATATGATAATAAGAATATAAGTGTGAAAAAATGTGTGAGTATGATGATTACATAGATTCACCTAAAGACCTAGGAGCACTCATAATAAAATTTACCAAATCATGGATCACACATATGGCAGTGCATTGGTCAACATATAATAAGGGGTTCCATGATTGATAAGGAGGTTTCACATATTTTGGATCATGATAAGATGATTTAAAAAATAGGTTGGTGGAACATTTTCATTAGAGAAAGACATTAAGACATAACACTCCTTAGAGAGAATCTAGAAGGTTGGTATAGATATAGGGAACTATTAGAACTAGAACATTAAATGTAAGTAATTAAAACTTTTAAATATATAAGGTTGATACACACTTTTTAGGCACACATTTATTTAATTTAATTACAAGGTGGTGTTTTAAATCTATAAAATCATTCTTGTCTTACTCTTGATTTTATATAATAAAGTGAAATTTTATGTTTCTGCAATTATAATCCATTGTTACTTAGTATGATTGCATGAAATTATGTATTATTATAAGAAATTAAATCAAATAATATACAATATTTTCCAATTGATTATGTAATCTTGTGTTATGTTTATCTAATTACTCCTACAATAGTCTAAAAATAGGTTATGAATGTCAGCATGTATATAATAATTTTAATTTTATGTTATGAATGAGTTATGTATTATTAAAGCATTAAGAATAGTATTTAAGTAGTTACTTAGCCTCACATTATGTTGTAAATAGAGGTTATATGAGTGATATATCTATGAATAAATGTTGTCACTTGGATTTTCACCCTTTGAGCAGATGGAAAAGTTATCCTCGTCCAAGTGGCACAATGTAAGAACCTATAGGATTATGGGTAGCCTAAGGGATGAGGTGAATCTCTAGATAGGGCTAGTTCCCTTGATGTACCACTTTAGATCACAACTACAACTAAACTTGGGGGGTGAAAAGGGAGAGAGATAACTAAAAAAAACTATCTTAATGGAGTTGATACACAAAATATATTTATGACTTTTAACCATATGCATGTTACACTTCAAATCAAGGGACAAACTGAACATACACTTCTCCAATCTTCATCTTCTCATATCAATGTTACATTGTGAGGTTATGGATGAATGTGAAAATTTAGGAGGAATATACAAGAATCCTATGAGGGAACTAATGAAAATACTATCTTACTCAATACTTGGAATTTTCTAGAACAATTCACATGCCCTGCAATAAGAAGCTTTCTAACTGTAAATAGTATACAAGAATGAAACAAAATGCTAAGAAATCCATAGTCTTCACTTATGAAAAATAAAACAATCCAAATGAAAACACTAAGAAAAGACATGAAGGAGGTAAAAATAAGTATTATTATTGATAAAAATATATAAAAATGAGAAGGGTTTCTACATACTCAGGTGGATCATAGATTACAATGCCAAAATGGCTAGTTCTTATAGAACTTAAGAGAAAGAGGATAAGAGAGAATTCCAAGGGTCATAAGAACACATGTAAATCAAATAAAATAATTTAATAATGTATGAGAATAGTATATGGGATGAACCATGCAATATCAAAAGCAACAAGTGGCTATATAAGTCATCAAACTCTTGCAAAGTGGCATACGATTCCTCATTTTGGCTTAGAAAAATTGCTTACATGGTTGGCCTTATTTGAACACCTCATAACTAACTAGGAATAGTTATAATGATTGTAATTAAGGTTAAGGGTTTCATTAATTCCTTTCCATGCATTGGTTGTATGTCTTGTCTTCTATAATCACCTCGAAAGGAGCTATCATCATCTACAGTCTAGAAAACTCTTCCTTCATGTACCCTGCACATTTGGCCTCAAAATTGGCATCAGATTCACAATAATTTTTTTGGGAAGGAGTATATGAAAATTTTAAATACCATCCATGGATTTAGAATCATTATGGACACCTAAAAATCACTTTCCCTTAGAGTTTTCACATTTCTCACTAGCTTGTCCAATATGCCAGTTTTGAGTGGTTGAGATGACATCTCCTGTTAAGGTACATAGGAGTTATTATGAGGAATTAAATTAATATTTAGAGTTATCACAAGTCTTAAAATTTATCCAAAAGTTAGTTTCATCTTCAGAATCCTCCTAGAACCTATACAACACAAAAAATGGTGAAAAATACCTTGTTTCTCATCCCATCCATACAATTCCATATATAAAAAACATGGGAGGTAACTTGAGGAAATTGTTTAAATTTTAAAATCACTACCCTGGGCAAAATAGCTCATTATAATATCTTTATAGCTTCATTTCTCTAGACTGGTCCTTACAAGGGTTTTAGAGGGTTTCTAAGCAGTTTTGATTCTTAAGGTTCATTCATAAAGGTATAACATGAAATTTACCAAAAAATTCCACAAATTAATATGTAAATACCTTTTCTAATATCATTTAAATCCTTTTGGTCCCATGAAAAACCTCCAATAATATATGATCACTTAAACCTCTCCTATTGAGTTTATCCTTCACTTTCTTATAGGTCTGAGTTGATCTAATGTCCAAGAATGGCTTCATTTATTTTTATTTTCACTCTAAAATATTTAAACCATATTTATATGTCTTAAAAAAATTATTCAATAGGTTTAAATTCATATCCAATTCTAAAAGTGTGAAATACCTCCTCTTAAGACACTAGACCTAATCTTTGCCTAGTAGGCCTACCTGTACTCTTGAGGGTCTAGGGAACTTTTTATGGTTTCATAATATTTTTTTATTTTCTTAAATGATTATTCTAGGTTCCCCTCAGCCTTATATACATTTTATAAAGGTCCAATAGCTCCTAAAGGGTCACTTTGATACCTTTTCCCAAAACTACCAAAGTTTGTGCATGAGGAGAGTTCCCTCTATCTGAGACAAAAACACTAAGCACCAATATAGACCTACCAGTTAAGATTGTGGGTAGGGTTTCAAGATAATGGACTATTTTTGGCCTTTGAAAGGTTATTTTTAAGATTTATTTCTACTTTAAATGGTCCATAAAAACCTTCATGACTTATATGGAGTTTTCCCAATTCCCATCATCACTATAACCTTCCATATATAATTTGTACACACCCTAAACTCTTAAATAACATGCATCTTCTGACTCTATTTTTTATTTTGAAAGACCCCTACCTATGGGTTATTATTCACATTTTTAACCTAAGTGTTAGTGCATAAATACCTTATTTTTATCTTTTATGTCAATTTTCAGTGATTTTAAGATGTGTATCATGTTAGGCAGTGCCAACACTAAGCATCTTTACTCCTTAAGCTCACTACCTGACTAAGACAACCTACCTGAATGAACCCTATTTGTATCATTATCATGGATTAGGATTTGGTAAGTTTTTAGGCCTCTCTTATATCTTCAAATATCATTCAACAAGTTCTTAGACCCATGTTCATCTCACATAGGCATATGCCTAATCAAAACACTCTCTTTGCTATGTCTGGTCCAGACTATAAACTTAGGTTTTCTGATTGTATTGGCTTGTAGGAAGGAACCTATAGATGGATTAGGGTTGATTAGACTTTGAAAAAAATTCATAACCTTATTGAATCCTTGTAATCTATTATAACATCTTAGTGGACCTAATGATTACCTTGGGCTCATGTTGGATGGCTAAAACACATCAAAACTCATTTCGTAGGTCACTATCTACCCTGTCTCAGTCACTCAAATTTGATTGTAAGTGGATTTTTTACCTGAATGGATTTGATCATGATGATAGAGAATTTTTTTAAGTTAGAGGTTTAACTAGAATATTTTGGAATCATTCATTACATCAAGAACAACTTCCTAACCTCTTGGGTGACATGTTTATCTCATTATCTGTCTCAATCAACATAGTGTTTGTATGTGTGTTTTTCCATGGAGTTAGAACCCTGTAAGTGTTTTTTGAGAGAAAAAACCACATACCAACTTCTTTTGGTGGTCCTTATATCATAATCAAACCCTCTACTCTATCTGAATAATCAAATTGGTCTTCAAACCTTCCTCCTTTAATGTTTATTTAAAAACACTTTTTTACCTTCTTGTTGTTGTAAGTGCTCGCTAAGGCCATATGTACGGACTGTAGGCAGTTATTATACTTTGACACCTATCTCAATATCTCTAATTAATGATTTTTTATTCCATGAATGTTATCTTAGATCATTTATAACTATCTCCATATGCTATCATGATATATCCTTGCGTCCAAAGATGTGAGGGTTGTTTACAACTCAGGTACAGAAAACTACACTATCAAAAAATAGTGATGAGGAGTGCATGTTCAAGCCTTTATCCTCAAGAGAGCCAAAGGACTAAAACACTTTCTCCATTTTTAAATTTGATCCCCTATGTGAGAGATATATGGTATGCTCACTTTGGTGCATTAAAATTCTTTATAACCCTATTATAAGCCTTCAACCAAAATCTTAGGTGCTCTATTTTATACCTTTAGGGATTGAAGCCCTAAATTATTTCATTGAGTCTTTAGAAGGTAACTCTCAACTTGAATTTTCCAATCAAAAACTCAGATGGGTTTTCCATGGTTCCCTAACCTATTAAGGCTCCAAAGAAGGATTACAACATGTTTCAATGCCTCAAAATAAACTTCTCAATTCCCTGAGTTGTCACCTATAGGTGGTTATTTTCCTATATATAGGTAGTAAGGAGAATGTAATAAATGCACTTTAATTTTGATCCTTTTATGAGTTACAAATTTATCTCCATTCTTCCAAATCCACTCTTTGATGAGACCACCAATTGCTCTATTTTTTAGCCTCATCCATACCTAGTATATATATTTTTCTATGTAAATCCCCATAACCATCTATGACTCGTAAAAATTAATGAATGAATTTATTATTTTATGTGTGCATTGATATGTGTGTGTGTGTGTGTGTGTGTGTGTTATGTTATGAATTATTGATGTTTTTTCCTTGATTAGATTATACTTGTGTAACTATATTTAACAAGCATTTGAAGGATAACGTAAGGCTATAGGATCTCATTTGGACTCAACACTTACAAACTATCTGCATCAATTTTAGGCTCCACCTACAGGCTACTATAGCCACTACAAGTTGCTCATAGCCACTACAGAGTGCTTGTAGTAACTTTAGGATTCACCTATAGGTTGCCCATAACCATTAAATAAAATAGAGATATTATTGTGATCAAATCTTAAGGATGCATCCAGCTATCTTGAGAATAAAATGGATGATTAGAAAAGACCATAGTTATTGTATGGACTCCCTACATGCAAGGAAATTTTTATGTGTTGCCAAAGATGAGAAAGACAAGGACAATGGGAAGAAGACAAAAAGAAATAAACCAAAAAAATAATATACCTTGTTGTTAACTTAGTCAAGCCTAAAATAAGTAACTTTGGTTACTAACCACTTGAAGGTTGACTAAGATAGTTTCTAAAGTATTTGTATTTTTCCTAGTTCGGTGTCTTTGGTTAGAAGTTAATAAACTGCCTTATGTATTTAATGCCATAACCTAGATCAAATTAAGAGTTAGTGAAGTTGAAATTGAGATTGGATAGTTAATAGAAATATAGAAGTCATTGCACTATAATTTTCTACAGAAATCTTTAATTGCTACAGATTTGAGTAATGAGAAAATTGATTCTATAAGAAGCTTTTGCAAATTTCTTAGAGAAGGCTTAGAATTCAATTCTAAATGAGGAAGGGCCCCCTCAAGAAGATTTGTAGTGAAGATACTCACCCTCCTTAGTTAAGAGTGTGTAAGTAGATTTCATTATTAATCTGATTATATAAAGTGTGATGCATGTGTGATTATGAGTGTGAAATATTTTTGTATTTTTATCATAATAGTTTCATAGTATAACTATTTGATAAACTCAACATAAGTTCATTATACTATAACTAGTAAAGCAAGATAATTTATGAATCAATAATGCATATATAGTGCTATCATCCTTGAAAAGTGTATGCACCCTGGGTTGATAATTATTATTATTCAAACTCAAGGATCTGGTATTCACTAGGTAATTAGTCTGTGCAACATTTTGGCATCATTATTGGAGAGGGTGTCAATTATTGTTTTCTAAAATCAATCATTATTTTTTAAGATTAGTTAATGCACTATTCTAACTAGTTAGACAAGTCGAGTAAGGACATTATGGTGTCATATGCCAGATGTCTAAGTTCCTAGACATATAGTTCTAGTCGGGCAAGTTGAGTGAGGGCACTATGATGTCTTATGCTAGATGTCTAAGTTTCAATAAATAAATGGTTCATAGCCTTGAATGCATTTTTTCAATCTTGTAATTTACTTAGTTCATGTTTTTAGGATTTATTTCCTACAAGAGTGTTTTATTTTCTATAAAGTGTGCCTTTAATTTTCCTACTTTTATTTCCTATTTTCTAAGATAATTTTCCTTCTTTCATTTCCTATTTTCTAGGATAATTTTTCTGCTTTCATTTTCTACTTCATAGAGTAATTTTTATACTTTCAGTACATAACTTTACTATTTTCTAGAAGTAAAATTTCAATTCTAGTTATTTTGATTTTTGCACTCCTTTATTGTAATTTTTTCTTGTTAATTTTGAAACAACCCCCTAGAACACTTGAAAAATAAAAAGATGATACTCTTGTGTAAGAAGGACTAGGACAGCTAAAAGGTGTAGCATAATATTTATGTAGAGAGAAAGTGATTATCAAGGTATATTCCTACCAAACAAGCCACAAGTTTCTATCAGGAAAGAACCACAAGCACCCATAGCAACCAAGAATCATATTGAAAAATATACCATAAGCTAAAGGGCCCTTGAAAAAATAAGTACTATTGGTTTTGAAAAAAGAAGTAGAAGTAGAGGAAGAATTATCTAAGTTAGTAAGGAGAAATGAAGGAAAAAAACTTCATGAACCAAATAATCCAAAAAGTAGCATTATAACAACATTCCATCAAGGAATTCTTAAACAAATCCAAGAAATCTCAAGAGAATCTTTAGATTTCTGATCAAAAAAAAAGATTACAAAGGAGCAGATAAATGTTTACTATCATACTAACGAAGAGTCTAATAGAAAATTTGAAGACATGATCTTAAGTACCATTGGTATCCATATCACAAGAAAATCCATCATGAATGGAGGAAACTATGTGGACAAAAATGGGGCTCTAAACAAAATTACTTTTGAATTTCCTATTCTAAATACAACAAATGTAATAGAAATAAAAAAATATCCCACCCTCAACCTTACCCAATTTGAGAGGTACATTCTCAGAATACTCAGACACCTTTTTGTTTGAATTTGATATCCTCTATAAAATCTATGACTACAAGAAAGATGCATAGAAATTGAAACTTTTTCTAACCACCCTCAAGGAATTAGCACTTCATTGATTCATGGGACTAGGTAGTAATTTAGTCCTTATTTGGGAGGATATGAAAAATAAATTTCTAGCCAAGTATTAGGAATATGGATGAGGAAGAAGTTATATAAGAAATGACATCTTTAGAATGACTCAAGAAGGGGATGAAACTTTGAAAGACTATGTTGAATGGTTCATATTCGCTATATAAAAATTCAAACAAACTACACTAGGAGAATAACCTCTAAAACTCATCTTCCTAAAAGGAGTCCAAGAAGACTATCTAAAATCCTTGGACATAATGAGTGGGGGAGATATCTCTCATATACCATTTACATACATCAAGTAATTAACAAATAACTATTCTAAGTCTGCCATAAACAAAGTTAGGCAAAATAAGCTTTCATTGATAGCTACAAGTAGCCTATCAAAATCTGAAGTCAATAACCTATTACAAGACATGAAATAAGATATCATCAATCATTTGGATACCCAACTAGATAGCCTACACTCAAAAAAAAATCAAGCAGCCTTGGATTAATCTTTGACCATCTATTGTCTAGATTATAAGAGGAGGAAGATAGATTGTAAGTGTCACGAGGTTCAGACTAAAGTAGCTAACATCACAATTGAAGAACTAGAAATAGTAGAGATGCATACTATAGGAGGATATAGAGATTAGGTTTTCTATGTTGTACAAAAAAATCCATGGGTTTAATGACCATCTTATCTAGGTATGAGACAAAATCCACCTTTTGAATATTTTACCTCCTTTAACTCACAATTTTCAAATACTACTTCCAACTAGACTAGGCCATGGATGAATGTCCCACCTCTTAATTCTAGCTGACAACCACCTCAGACAAGATACCCCACTACCTCTTGAAAACCTCCACAAAATGTGTTGCCACCTCCTCGTTACATCTAGTAGCCACCTCAAACAAGTTACCCCACTACCTCATGACAACTTTCACAAAATGCATCCCCACCTTGGACACAAGCTTGACAACCACCCCAAGGCCCACCCTTCACAAACCAATGGAAGCAGCCCTAGAGACCTAATCACCCCTAGAGAAGCCATCAAGTATGATTCCTTCCATAACAATAATAACAACCTCCTACTCTTATATCCAATAAAAAAATCATAACCAAGCCTAATCAGCTTCCTACCCAACCTATGCAGAACCTTGCGAATAAGCTAGTTCAACCAACCTTCAATACTAAACATGTTTAGTACCTGGTATATGTGGTGAACATCAGTGAAGTTCACTTACATTTAGGGAAATTTATACCACCTCCAGCCCCACCCATACTAATGGAGTCAAATGAGGAAAATCCAAAAAATCATGCTAACCCACCTTCATCATGACAAGAACTCTTTAAACTAGCAAATAAAGATGTTTTTGAAATATCCCCACCATTTCTAGAATGTCTTACCCTTCAGCACCATGCAATTGAGCCTAACTTTGATTTCATAGGATAGCTCAAAAAAATTTGTGTTAAATTTTCCCTCTTCCAATCCATCAAGGATGTGCCCATATATTCCAAAAATTTTATAGATTTATGTCTACACAAGCCTATAAGGAAGAATAAGTATCCCAATATAGTGCATGTGATTGGCCAACAAGTAGACCTTATCTTAGGAAACACCCAGCCAAAAAAATATTCAATTCTAGGATGCCTAGTAGTAATAGTCCATATCCATGATTAACAACTTTCCAATACATTGATAGACTTGGGAGCTACAATAAATGTAATGACAACTAAAACCATGCATAAACTATAGATAAATAATATTTATCTCACATCTACAATGTTATAATTGGCTGATAGGTCTACAGTCAGAGCAAAAGGAATCATTGAAGATCTTGTCATTACTACAGATTCTTGGGAGTATCCTACATATTTCATTGTGTTGTACTCTAAGTCTAATTTGGGTAGATATCCTCTTATCTTAGGACATCCTTGGCTTGCCATAGATGATGCCTTCATCAAATGTGGATCAGGTGACATGATCTCCAATGGCAACCACACTAATAAGTTGGTCCTCTATCTCCCAACACAGTTAGCCTTGACACCAAAACATATGTTATGGGCTAAAGAAGATGAGGCAAAAAAGTCTCCATGGATTCTTGTATTCACCATAGACCATGCATGCACCTTGGCTGATCAAGAAGATTATGTAATTCTCTCTAACATTCTCCAAAATAATTACCAAACTCATTCTACAAATCTAAGCCACCTATAATGTGTTGAGTTCCCATTTTCCACCTTTTGGGAAGTAGATAAATTTGATTTATCTATACAAAAAATATTTGACCAGTTGTTACCTCATAGCTGAAGTTAAACTAGATCCATTAGCAATATAGAAATGATGAAATCACTCTCATGACAAATTAAAATCTCTCCAAGAAAAACATTGTTTATTAATAGCAAGTTGAAATCAAATGAGGAAAAGTGCCTAGTCGGTATGTTACATGCAAACCAGTGTGCTTTTGCATGGGATTATGAGAACATGCATGGAATCATCCCAAAAATATGCACACATCATATCTATATCAAATAAGTGTTCCAACCAATTAGATATCCAAAACGTAGGACGAATCCATCTCTTAAAGAAATAGTCAAAGTAGAATTGTAGAAATTATTGATCATTAGATTTATATACTCCATCTTAGATAGTGAATGTATTTCACCTTTGGTAATTGTAAAAAATAAAAATAGAGAATCGTGTGTATGCATAGATTATAGGGAACTTAATACATAAAATAGAAAGGATCATTTTCCTCTACCCTTCATTGATTAGATGTTGGAGACACTAATAGGGAAGATATATTTTGCCTTTTTAGATGGCTTCAGGGGCTACAATTAGATTAGCATTGCTCCTGACGACCAGAAAAAGACCACCTTCACTTGTCCCTAGAGTACTTATGCTTATTTTATATTACCTTTTGGTAATTCTCTTGCAACATTCCAAATTTTTGTCTTGAGTATATTTGTAGATATGGACAATGAATTTGTAGAAATTTATATGGATGAATTCACTGTTTATGGAGAAACATTTGATGAGTGCTTGAACAACTTGGAGAAAGTGCTACAATGCTTTCAAGAGCACCATTTGTCTTTAAATCACAATAAATATTACATGCTTATGATAGAAGGTATTATTTTAGACCACCATATATCTATTGAAGGAATTGATGTTGACCTTATAAAAATAAGCATCATAAAAAATCTCCTTGTTCTTCAAAAAAAAAAGATGTCAAGAGTTTTTTAGGACATGTTGGTTACTACAAGATATTTATCAACAATTTCAACAAAATAGCAGTACCATTATTCACTCTCTTGACTAAAGACATTGAATTCCTCAATACTCCTACCTATGATACAACATTTAAGCAATTGAAGGAATTATTAACCACCACCCCTATTTTATATGGTCCTTATTGGAATCTTCCCTTCCATATTCACATAGATGATTTGGATATTACCTTAGGAGCTATGCTAGGCCAAAAATAAGGAACACTCAATTATGATATCTATTTTATAAGCAAGAACCTATAGGCAGCAAAATTAAATTAAATAGATATTGAAAAAGAGTTATTGTTAATAGTCTACCCTATCAACAAGTTCTATCACTACATCATAGGGTATCAATTCTTTGTTCATACAGACCATGCAGTCATTCAATACCTTATGAATAAACCAATTTTCCCATCTAGAGTGATAATATGGCTACTATTATTAAAAGAATTGTATATCACCATTATAGATAATCTTGGTAGGTATAATGTCATGGATGATTTATTATCATGCCTACAATCCCCTAAATAAGTACCATAGTGGATGACTCATTGATAGATGAGCACCTATTCTCCCTCACCCTTACCATACCTTGGTATACTAATATTGCTAATTACCTTGCCATTGGTTTACCCCCACAAAACTTCTTCCCTAAACAAAGAAGAGATTTGATTCAAAAAAGTGGTAAGTATTCATGGTTGTCTAGATTTATTTTTTATACTAGGCCTGACTCCATCATCAAAATATGTCTCAAAGAAGATGAAGTTTAGATATCCTCAAAGCATGCCATGATGAACCTTGTGGAGGGAACATTGCAGCCAAGTATATAGCAGTAAATTTTTTGAATATATGATATCATTGGACCTCACTCTATAAATATGTGATAAGGTATACTACTCATTGTGACAAATGTTAGCATATGGGGAGACCTACACATTCAGATGAGATGCCTTTTCAGCTTTAAATGGTGCTTAAACCATTTCAAAAGTGGGGCCTAAACTTTGTAAAACATTTTGATCCAAAATTAAAAAAACAAAGAGTACATCCTTGTATGTACTGATTATGTCACTAAATGGGTGGAAGTCAAAGCTCTTACACATACCCGGGATGAGAAGGTGGCATCTTTCCTCTATGAAGAAATATTCAAAAGATATGGTGTGCCATGAGAAATAGTCACTAATCAAGGACCCCAATTCACTGCTAGTTTAATTACTCTTTTGATCCAACAATATGAGATTAGGAATAATAAATCAAATCCATATCATCCACATTATAATTAATAGGTATAAGTCACCAATAGGGAGTTATAAAATATTTTGACCAACACTGTTACTATGTCCCACAAGGACTAGGAGGCTAGACTTTTTGAAGTTATTTGGGATTAATGAATCACATAGAAGAATAATACAAACTTAAACCCATATAAGTTAGAGGAGGTAAAAATTAGTAGTATTATTTATCAAAAGGTATACAAATTACTAGGGTTTCTCCATACTCAGGTGGAGCATAGATTACAATGCCAAAATGTCTAGTTCTTATAGAACTTAAGAGAGAGAGATAAGAGAGAAGACCAAGGGTCACAAGGACACATGTAAAGCTAAGAAATAAGTTAATCATGAAAGAGAATAGGATATGGGATGAATGATGTAATATCAAAATCAACAAGTGGATATCCAAGTCATCAAAATCTTACAAAGTGGCATAAGATTCCTCATTCTGGCTTAGAAAAATTACTTACATGATTAACCTTGTTTGAACACCTCATAACTAACTAGGACTATTTCCAATGATTGGAATGAAGGTTAAGGTGTTAAAAAATGCCTTTCCATGGAGCTATCATCATTTACAATCCAAAAAACTCTTCCTTCATGCACCTTACACATTTAGCCTCAAAATTGGCATTAATCTCCCATGAATTTTTTTGGGAGGGAGTGGATGGAAAGTGTAAAGACCATCCATGGATATAGAAGCATCAGAGACACCTTAAAATCACTTTCCCTAAGATTTTTCACAATTATCACTAGCTTGTCCAATATGCCAATTTTAAGTGGGTAAGATGAGATCTCTTGTTGAGGCACATATGAGTTATGAGGAATTCAATTAATATTGGTATTTATCACAAGTCTTAATATTTATATTTTCAAGGGTCTATTATGATTTTCATGACTTCCATGGAGTTTTACCAATTCCCATCATGACTATAACCTTCCATATATACTTTGTACACACCATAAACTCTTAAATAACATGCATCTTTTAACTGTGTTCTTTGTTTGGAAAGACCCATACTTGTAAGTTATTAATCACATTTGGACCCTAATTTTTAGTGAATAAATACCTTATTTTTATTTCCTAGGTTAATTTCCAATGATTTGAACATGTGTATCATGTTAGGCAGTGCCAACACTAAGCATCTTCAATCCTTAAGCTTAATGTCTGACTGAGACAACCTACCTGAATAACCCCTGTTTGTACAATTTGCATGGATTAAGATTTGGTAAGTTTTTAGGCCTTTCTTAGATATTTCAAGATAATTCAAAAAAAATTTGGACCCATATTCATCTCACATAGTCATATCCCTAATCAAAACACTCTCTTTGCTCTATCTGGTCTAGACTGTAAACATAGGTTCTCTGATTGTATTGGCCTGTAGTAAGGAACCTATAAATGGATTAGGGTTGATTAAACTTTGAAAAAAATACATGACCTTCTTTAAGCCTTGTAATCTCTTATATCATCTGATTAGACCTAATGCTTACCTTGGCCTCACCTTGGATGGCTAAAACACATCAAAACTCATTTCTTAGGTCATTATCTACCCTGTCTTAGTCACTCAAAGTTGAATTTAAGTGGATATTTTACCTAAATGGATTTGATCATGATGATAGAGAAAAAAATTTAAGTCATAGGTTTAACTAGAATATTGTGGAATCATTCATTACATTAAGAGCAACTTCCCAACCTCTTGGGTGACATGTTTATCCCATTGTCTGTCTCAGTCAACATAGTGTTTGTACGTGTGTTTTTCCATGGAGTTAGAATCTTGTAGGTGTTTTTTGAGATAAAAACCCACATAACAACTTGTTTTGGTGGTCCATATATCATAATTAAACCCTCTACTCTCTATAAACACTCAAATGATTTTTCAAACCTTCCTCCTTCAATGTTTATTTCAAAACACTTTTTTACCTTCTTCTTGTTGTAGGTGCTCATTAAGGCCATATGTATAGATTGTAGGTAGTTATTAGACTTTGACACCTATCTCAATAGCTCTTCATGATGGTTTTTATTCCATGAATGATATCTTATATCATTTATAACTATCTCCAAATGTTATCATGATATATCCTTGTTTCTAAAGATGTTAGGGATTTTTAGGACTCAATCCTATAGACTTCACTCTCAAAAAATAGTGATGAGGAGTGCATGTTTAAGCATTCACCCTCAGGAGAGCCAAAGGACTAAAACACTTTCTCCTTTTTAAAATATAATACCCTATATGAGAGCTATAGGGTATGCTCACTTGGGTGCATTAAAAGTCTTCATAATCCTATTGAAAGCCTTCAACCAAAAGCTCAGGTGCTCTATTTTATACCTTTAGGGAATGAAGCCCTAAATTTTGTCATTGAGTCTTTATAAGGTAACTCTCAAATTGTATTTTCCAATCAACACTTTAGACAAGTCTTTCATGGTTCCCCAACCTATTAAGGCTCCAAAGAAGGATTAAAACATGTTTCAATGCCTTAAAACAAACTTTTCAATTCCCTGAGTTGTCACCTATAGGTGGTTATTTTCCTATACATAGGAAATAAGGAGAATGTAGGTAGTACACTTTAATTTTGATCCTTTTATGAGTTACAAACTTATCTCCATTCTTCCAAATGCACTCTTTGATGAGGCCACCAACTGCTCTATTTTGTAGCCTCATCCATAACTAGTATATATCTTTTTCTATGTAAATCCTCATAGCCATCCATGACTCATATAAATGAATGAATTTATTATATTTTGTGTACATTGAGATGTGTGTGTGTGTGTGTGTGTGTGTGTGTGTGTGTGTGTTTGTGTGTGTGTTATGAATTATTGATGTTTTTTCCTTGATTATTTTATACTTGTGTAACTATATTTAACAAGCATTTGAAGGATAACGTAAGGCTACAAGATCTCATTTAGACTCAACACTTATAGGATACCCACAACAACTATAGGACCCACTTACAGGCTACTTGTAACTACTGCATTACCTACAAGTTGCCTATAGCCACTACAGGTTACTCAGAGCCACTGCAGAGTGCTTGTAGAAACTATAAGCTTCACCTACAGATTGCCCACAATAAATTTAGGCTTCACCTATAGGTTTCCCACATCCACTATAAAAAATAGATCTATTATTGTGATCAGATCTTAAGGACACATCTAGCTATCTTGAGAACAAAATGGATGATAGGACCATAGCTATTGTATAGACTCCCTACATGCAAGTAAATTTACATATGTTGCAAAAGATGAGAAAGACAAGGACAATGGGAAGAAGACAAAAGGAAATAAACCAAAAAAATAATATACCTTGTCCTTAACCCAATAAAGATTAAAATAAATAACTTTAGTTACTAACTACTTGAAGGTTGACTGGGATAGTTTCTAAAGTATTTATATTTTTCCTAGTTTGGTGTCTTTGGTTAGAAGTTAATAAACTACCTTCTATATTTAATGGTAGAACCTAGATCAAATTAAGAGTTGGTGAAGTTGAAATTGAGATTGGATAGTTAATATATATATATATATATATATATATATATATATAATTCATTAAATTGTAATTTTCTATAGAAATATTTAATTGCTATCGATTTGAGTAATGAGAAAGTTGATTTTGTAAGAAGCTTTTACAAATCTCTCAGAGAAGGATTTGAACTTAGTTCTAAATGAGGAAGAGCCTCCTTAGAAAGAGTTTTAGTGAAGATCTTGACCCTCCTTAGTTAAGAGTGTGTAAGTATATTTCATTATTAATCTGATTATATAAAGTGTGATGCATGTGTGATTTATGAGTGTGAATTATTTCTATATTTCTGTCATAATAGTTTAATAGTATAACTATCTAATAAATTCAACATAAGTTCATTGTACTAAAACTAGTTAAACAAGTTGATTTATGAATCAATAATGCATATATAGTGTTGACATCCTTGAAAATTATACACACCTTGGGTTGATAATTAATGTTAATCAGACTCAAGGATCTAGTATTCACTAGGTAATTAGTCTGTAAAACATTTTGGCATCATTGCCAGAGAGGGTATCAATTATTGTTTTTAAAATCAATCATTATTTTTTAAGATTGGTTAATGCACTATTCTACCTATTTAAACAAGTCGATTGAGGACACTATGGTGTCATATGCTAGATGTCTAAGTGTCTAGACATATAGTTCCAATCAGGCAAGTCGAATGAGGGCACTATGGTGACATATGCCAGATGTATAAGTTTTTGGAAGTAAATGGTGCATAGCCTTAAATTCCTCTTTACAATATTGTAATTTACTTAGTTCATGTTTTTAGGATTTATTTCCTATAAGAGTGATTTATTTTCTACAAAGTGTGCCTTTAATCTTCGTACTTTCATTTCCTATTTTCTAAGATAATTTTCCTGCTTTTATTTCTTATTTTATAGGATAATTTTGCTTCTTCTTAGAGTATTTTTTCCACTTTTAGTAGATAACTTTACTATTTTCTAGAAGTAAAATTTTAATTCCAGTTATTTTGATTTTTGTACTCATTTATTTTACATTTTTTGCTTATTCTAAAACAACCCCCTAGAGCACTCATAAAATAAAAAGATGTTACTCCTATATAGGAAGGAATACGATAGATAAAAGGTGTAGCATAATATTTATGTAGAGAGAGAGATTCTTGAGGGAGATTCCTACCAAACAAGCCACAAGTTGCTATCGAGAAAGAACCACAAGCACCCGTGGCAACCAATAATCCTATTAAAAAATATACCATAAGTTGAAGGGTTCGTGAAGAAGGAAACACTATAAACTAAAGGAAGTAGCTTGCAGAAGAAGTACTATTGGATTTGAAAAAATAAGCATAAGCAGAGGAAGCATTAGTTAAGCTTGTAAGGAGAAATGAAGGAGAAAAACTTCATGAACCAAACAATCCAAAAAGTAGCATTAGAACAACATTCCATCAAGGATTTCTTAAACAAATATAAGAAGCTCAAGAGAATCTTTAGAATTCTCATTAAAAAAAAGATTATAGAGTAGCAGATAAATGTTTACTATCATACTGATGAAGAGACTAATAGATAATTTGAAGATATGATCATAAATATCTATGGTATCCATATCACAATAAAATCCATCATGAATGGAAGAGACTTTGTGGATAATAATGAGACTCCAGACATAATTACTTTTGAATTTTCTATTCCAAATACAATAAATGTAACACTAATAAAAAATATCCCGCCCTCAACCTTGCCCAATTTTAGAGGTATATTCTCAGAAGACTTAAACACCTTTTTATTTGAATTTGATATACTCTGTATAATCTATGACTATAGGCAAGATGCATAGAAATTGAAACTTTTTCTAGCCACTCTCAAGGACTCAACACTTTATTGGTTCATGGGACTAGGTAGTAATTTAGTCCTCACTTGGGATGATATGAGAAAGAAATTTCTAGCTAAGTATTAGGATTATGAATGAAGAAGTTATATAAGAAATGACATCTTTAGAACGACTCAAGAAGGAGATGAATCTTTGAAAGACTATGTTGAATGGTTCATGTTTAGTGTAAAAAAAATTAAATAAAGTGTACTAGGAAAATAACCTCTAAAACTCATCTTCCTAAAAGGAGTCTAAGAAGACTATCTAGAAGCCTTGGACCTAATGACTGGGGGAGATATCTCCCACATACCATTTATAGACATCAAGTAATTAAGTAATAAATATTCCAAGTCTTCCATAAACAAAGTTAGGGGAAATAAGATTTCACTGGTAGCTATAAGTATCCTATCAAAATTTGAAGTTAATAACCTATTACAAGACATGAAATAGAATATCATCAATCATTTGACCACCCAACTAGATAGCCTACAATCCAAAAAAAATAAAGCAGCCTTGGATCAAGCTTTAACCATCTATTTTCTAGCTTATAAGAGGAGGAAGATAGATTATAGGTGTCATGAGGTTTAGACTAAAGTAGCTAACATCATAATTGAAGAAATAGAAATAGTAGAGCTGCATACTATAGGAGGATATAAATATGAGGTTTTGTATGTTGTACAAAGAAAGCCATGGGTTTAATGACCATCTTATCTAGGTATGATAAAAAAATCCACCTTTTGAAAATTCTACCTCCTTTAACTCACAATTTTCAAATACTACTTCCAACTAGACTAGTCCGTGGATGAATGTCCCACCTCCTAATTCCAGCTGATAGCCACCTTAGACAAGCTACCCCACTACCTCCTGGAAACCTCTAAAAAATACATCCCCACCTCCTAATTAAAGCTAGAAACCACCTCAGACAAGTTACCCCACTACCTCATGACAACTTCCAAAAAATGCATCCCCACCTTGGACACAAGCTTGGCAACCACCCCAAGGCCTACCCTTCACAAAGCAATGGTAGCAGCCCTAGAGACCTAATCAGCCCTAGGGAAGCCATCAAAGATGATTCCCTACATAATAGTAATAACAACCTCCTACTCTTATACCCAATATAGAAGTCACACCTAAACCTAATCAGCTTCCTACCCAACTCATGCAAAACCTTGAAAATAAGTTGGTTCAACTAACCTTCAATACTAAACCTGTCTAGTACTTGATATATGTGGTGAACATTAGTGAAGTTCACCTACATTTAGGGAAAGGTATACCACCTCCATCCCTACCCATAATAATGGAGTCAATTCAGGAAAATCCAAAAAATCATGTTAACCCACCTTCATCATGACAAGAATTCTTTGAACTAGCAAATAAAGATTTTTTTGAAATAGCCCCACCATTTATAGAATGTCTTACCCTTTAGCACCATGCAATGAGCCTGAATTTGATTTCATAAGATAGCTCAAAAATTTGTGTTAAATTTTCCCTCTTCCAAGCCATCAAGGATGTTCCTATATATTCCAAATTTGTTAGAGACTTATGTCTATGTAAGCCTAGAAGGAAGAAGAATGATCTGAATATAGTGCATGTGATTGGCCAGCTAGCAAACCTTATGTTGGGAAACACCCTACCAAAAAATATTCAGATCTAGGATACCCAATAGTAACAATCCATATCCATGATTAGCAACTATCTAATACATTGATAGACTTGGGAGCTATAATAAATTTAATGATAACTAAAACCATGTATAAAATATAGCCTAATAATATTTGTCTCACATATACAATGCTATAAGTGGATGATAGGTCTACAGTCAGACCAAAAGGATCATTGAATATCTTGTCATTATTGTAGATTTTTGGGAGTATCTTATAGATTTTATTATGTTGCATCCTAAGTCTAATTTGGGTGAATATACTCTTATCTTAGGACATCCTTGTCTTCCCATAGATGATGCCTTTATCAACTATAGATCAGGTGACATGTTGATCTCTAATGGCAACCACACTAAGAAGTTGGTACTCTATCCCCCAGCATAGCCAACCTTAGAACCAGAACATATGTTATGGGCTAAAGAAGATGAGATAGAACAACCTCTATGGATTCATATATTCACCCTAGACCATGCATGTACCTTAGCTGATCTAGAAGATGATGTAATTATCTCTAACATTATCTAGAATAGTTACCAAACTCATTCTACAAATCTGAGCAACCTAAAATTTGTTGAGTTCCCATTTTCTAGCTTTTGGGAAGTAGATAAATTTGATGTATCTGTACAAAAAATATTCTACCATTTCTTGCCTTAAAGCTGAAGTCAAACTAGATCCATTAGCAATATATAAATGATGAAAGCACTCTCACAAAAAACTAAAATCTCTCCAAGAAAAACATTACTTATTAATATCAAGTTGAAATCAAATGAGGAAAAATGCGTAGTCAGTATGTTACATGTAAACTAGTGTGCTTTTGCATTGGATTATGAGAACATGCATGTAATCATCCCAAAAACATGCACACATCATATCTATATCAAAGAAGAGTGCTAACCAATTAGATAGCCACAACATAGGATGAATCCATCTCTTAAAGAAATAGTCAAAGTAGAATTGCAAAAACTATTGATTGCTGGATTTATATACCCCATCTTAGACAGTGAATAGATTTCACCTTTGGTAATTATACAAAATAAAAATAGAGAATGGTGTGTATGCATAGATTATAGGGAACTTAATATAGTAACCAAAAAGGATCATTTTCCTCTCCCTTTCATTGATCAGGTGTTGGACACACAAACAAGGAAGAAATATTTTGCCTTTCTAGATGGCGTTAGGGGCTACAATAAGATCAACATTGCTCTTGAGGACCAAAAAAATACCACCTTCACTTGTCCCTGGATTAATTATGCTTATGTTTTATTACCTTTCAGGTTGTGTAACGCTCTTGTAACATTCTAGAGAGTTGTCTTGAGTATATTCACGAATATGGCAAATGAATTTATAGAAATTTATATGGATGAATTGACTGTTTATGGATAAAGAGTTGATGAGTGCTTGAAAAACTTGGATAAAGTGTTACAATGATTTTAAGAGCACCATTTGTCTTTGAATCACAATAAATACTAAATAATTATGATAGAAGGTATTGTCTTTGGCCACCATGTATCTGCTGAAGGAATTAATTTTGAACATGTAAAAATTAACATCATAAAAAATCTCCCTGTTCCTCAAAAAATAGAAAGAGATTTATCAACAATTTTAGTAAATTAGTAGTACCATTGTTCACTCTTTTGACTAAAGATGTTGAATTACTCTAGACTCCTACCTATGATATAAAATTCAAGTAATTGAAGGAATTATTAACCACCAGACCTATTCTGCATGGTTATGATTGGAAGCTTCCCTTCCATATTCACATAGATGATTTAGATACTACCTTAGGAGTTGTGTTAGGCTAAAAATAAGGAGATTAAATTATGATATCTATTTTTTAAGCAAGAACCTATATTCAACAAATTAAATTAAATAGATATTGAAAAAGAGTTCTTGGTAGTAGTCTATGTTATCAACAAGTTCTATCACTACGTCATAGGGTATCAAATATTTGTTCATACAAACCATGCAGCCATTTAATACCTTATGAAAAAACTAGTTTTCCTGACTAAAGTGATAATATGGCTACTCTTATTACAAGAATTTTATATCACCATTGTAGATAAGCTTGTTAGGGATAATGTCATGGATGATTTCTTATCATTCCTATAATACCTTGAATAACCATAATGGATGACTCATTTATATATGAGCACCTATTCTCCCTCACCCTTACCATACCTTGGTATTCTAATATTGCTAATTATCTTGCCATAGGGTTACTCCCATAACACTTCTTCCCTAAAAAAAGAAGAGATTTGATTCAAAAAAATGGTAGGTATTCATGGCTATCTAGATTTCTTTTTTATACTAGGCATGACTCCATCATCAAAAGATGTCTCAAAGAAGATGAAGTTCTAGACATCCTCAAAGCCTACCATGATGAACCTTGTGGAGGGTACTTTGCAGCCAAGCATACAACCATAATTTTTTTGAAAATATTATATTATTGGCCTTCACTCCATAAATATGTGATAAGGTATACTTCTCATTGTGATAGATGTTAGCATATGGAGAGACCTACACATTTAGGTGAGATGTATTTATAGCCTTAAATGGTGCTTGAACCATTTGAAAAATGGGGCCTAGACTTTATAGAACCTTTTGATCCAAAATCCAACAATAAAGAGTACATCCTTGTATGTATTTATTATGTCACTAAATGGGTGGAAGTCAAGGCTCTTACACACACCAGGGATGAGAAAGTGGTAGCTTTCCTCTATGAAGAAATATTCACAAGATATGATGTGCCATGAGAAATAGTCATTGATCAAGGACCCAAATTCACTGCTAGTTTAATTACTATTTTGGTCTAATAATATGATATTAGTCATAAGAAATCAACTCCATATCATCCACAGTCTAATGGATAGGTGGAATTCACCAATGGGGAGTTATAAAATATTTTGACCAAAACTGTTAGTATGTCCCATAAGGATTGGGAGGCTATTCTTTTTGAAGTTGTTTGGGCTTATAGAATCACATGGAATACTACTACAACCTTCACCCCATATAAGTTGGTAAATGAAAAGAAACCTTTATTTCTAATAGAATTTGAGCATAAAACCTTATGGATAACACTAACACTTGTGATGGACATATCTAATGCATAGAAAGAAAGGCTTATGCAACTGAATGCCTTAGATGAATACAGATAGTAGACATTATAGACCACAAAACATTTACAACACTAGTGGATTCACTGGCATGATATGTACATTAAGACCAGGTAATTAAATGTAGGAGATTGGGCCCTTCTTTTTAATTCAAAATACAAGGATCACAAGGGTAAACTTCATACCAGATGGCTTGGTCCATTTGATATTGAGCATGTTTTTGACAATGGAGTAGTGCAACTCCAAACCATTGATCTGGGAAGATTTTATTTTTTGATCAATGGCCACAGACTAAAGTTGTACAAAAATCCACTCACTTAGGAGGAGTTATCTAAGCACATACACATGCAATTACATAATGGATACAATGATGTGTTGGATCAGCATGATGTCTCACCAGAAAAAGGGAGAACTATCCAACACATAGATGAAGGAAATGAAGACATCCTAACCCTCCTCTAGCATGAAGACTGAGACCTTCACTTGGTCCTTGACCAGTTACCTTCACTGTTGACTTGGAAAGGACCCAAAATAAGCATTCTATTATAGGCAGTAATTAGAGTAAAAATAAATCCAATAATGAAAACTCTTTTTTGGGAATTGTTGGCATTTTTTAGGTATAAAAATAGCTTATTGGCTATCTAAAACTATAAAATGGGCTTAAATAGAAAACCAAGTTGCTAGCTATTTAGTGGTAAAAATAAAAAAATGAAAAATAAATAATCATTTTGAATAAACTCTTCATCCTCCTCCAGTTTCTAAGGGCTATTTTATAATTATTATAGGCACCTCCTTTAGTTGTTATGCACTCTTATATAGCTACTGCATGCACCTCCTTCAGTTGCTATGATATTTTTTATAGCTACTATAGGCACTTTCCCCATAGCTAGGCATAATCTTATAGTCACTATGGGCACCATCTTTGGTTGTTTTAGGCATACCCTAACATCTCTCTAAGAACATACAGGATAGTTCTTCTTAAGCTCTAAGATAAGGCCTTGGCTATGTGCTTTTGAGCATATATGAAACACACCAAACTAGCCAGAGGAGGAATAAAGAAGGATTAGAGAAAAAAGTCAATTTTTTGCTCAGGCCTACCCTTAAATAACAAGGTAAAGTCACTAGATACAATCCATAGGTAGTAAGATAGAATAAAGACAAATCATGTAGGCTCATGCAATGGAAGATCACAAAGCAAGAACACCTTCAACTACCCTTTTCCATGTTCATGCAATACCTAACTTGGATCACCCAGCTCTGTAATAACCACCTTATGGTAAGAGAGCAATAATCTCTCATCCAATTCTAAAGACCCATGTTCTAGCTCTATGCAAGATGTCATGAATCACATGCAAATGCACTGAGGGTACCATAATATCCTACCATCTTATGATCTCATAATTACTCTAAAGGGCCCCACTTTATTCTAGTTATAATTACAAACAAAATCATTGCATTCTTCCAATCACTTGCATGTAAACACTCACATGAAAATCCTTGATGTTACCCTAGGTAAACTGTTAAAAAGGCACGCCATATATTTTTATCATTGAGAAGTATTCATTATTTTAATATAACATGTACGATAGTGAAAATCATATTAAATCATGAAACAAGTCATTCATTAATAACCCTCAATTCACACTTAAACCCACATGATGACATCCCAACCCACACTTATACCCCTAATTATGACCTTGTTTTATCCCTTCTGACTTATTCACTCAACGTTACTTGAGGACATGTGATGGCTTACATGGAGGGGGAGGATGTTGTGGGTGAGAATATCACACACTACAGGATCTATACATGTGATATTAGATGCTATAATGAATCCATAATACCCTGTAGGGAAATCAATCAATTTTATTTCTTTCCCTTGCAAGTATAACTATTCACATAAATATGAAACATGTCATAACCTATAACCACAAACTACCATTCTTGAACAAACATTGCTTTGCTACAGGCAAAATTTTATAAGCCAAAAAGAGTGTGTTGCCAATTACTAGCTGAAAGGATTGGTATAAATTCTAAACTTAATAAGATGGAAGGGTCAATTGTGAGGAGAGAACCTATGGATCATAGGCAACTTTAGGGAGACCAAGGCATTTGGGTTGTCTTAAATAGAGCTAGTTAGACCACTTATTTTGAGAAACTACAACATTTCTCAAAACCCATTGCTAAGAAATATATAAGATCCTTTACTAAAGACCAAGCTACTATACATGGCATCACTTTCCTAGTCACTAAAGAATTGGTGAGTTAGGTAACTGGGCTACTAAGTATAGGAGAGAACTGGCAAGATAAACCCAATGGTCAAGAATCCAGATAATAGGTTTGTTAGGGAAATGAAAGACTAGTACTGAAGAAAGGTAGCATGGAAAGACTTAGCTTACCTATAGCCTAAAGGGAGATAGCCTCATACATCATCAGATATATAACCAATGAAAAAAATTATTCCCTAATTCATACTCTTTAGTTTAAATTCCTAAATCATTTAAGGTATGACAAAACTATTAATGTTCTAAATCACTTATGGAACATTTTTAAAATGATGTCCAAAAAGTACTAGAATGGTATTGAAAAATCCCTATCACTTCATTGCCTAATATGTTTAATAACTAAACATGTAATAATGAGAAGGAATCCCTTGAGGATTAGGATCAATAGATTGTATAAGAATATGTTGTGGGCACTAGTGTTATAGGCCAACTTGTAGCTACTAAGGATCCATCTAAGACTACTAAAGGTAGAAGAAAGATAAGGAAACTAGTCCTACCTCCTTATGACATAGAGGAGAGAAGTCCACAATAGCATATTCCTTCTCCCACTATCTCCTCACCATAGATTGTTTTTTCCACCATGGCTTCTTCAAGATAAGAGGAAGTTCTCCATCAACTATTACACAAGAAGAATAAGTTTAATCAGCCACCCCTCTTAAAAGGAAAAAGAAAAATAAATAAAATAAACCTATTGTATCAAGAATAAGGAGACCTCCTCCTAGGAGATATCAAATAATTAAGAAACAAAAGACAACTATAGCCTCCTCACCCATAGACATCAATGAGGATGAAAATCCAAAGAAAGAGCTCAAGTTTTGGAAGACCCCTGATGGGGCTAAAATTGAAGAATGGTCTACTACCAAGGAATCTACCAAGGAAGAAGAAGAATAGTCACCCCAACCATCCATATTCACTGAGGAAGACATTGATCTCCTCAAAAACATTGGGTATACAAAATAATAATTAAGAATGATAGATCAGCCTGCAGTAGAAGATGAATTGATCAAAGAAGAGACTATGGAAAAAGAAGAAGAACAAGGGATATTTCCTCATGCCTAGGACTTTCAAACATTAGAATAAGCTATGAAATAAATATACAAGCTAAGGAAT